>CM049587.1:10470803-10495803 GCA_027123335.1 Amphiprion clarkii | reverse complement strand
AGGGGCTGAGAAAACCATCCTGATGTTAATGAGAGAAGCAGTTTCAGGGCTTCAGGCTGTTTCTTCACATTTCTGCACAAAGATTGGTCCAAAAGGAAAATTGGAGATTAGAAATTTTCAGCTTGTGTATCTTCAGTCAGCAGAAACTAAAACCACACACAGAGCTCTACCACCAGACCCAGGCTTCAGCTGTAGCCATCCACCACCAGGCCAGCTACCACCAGACCCAGGCTTCAGCTGTGGACATCCACCACCAGGACAGTTAACACCAGCTACCACCAGGTACAGGCTTCAGCTGTAGCCATCCACTGCTGGCAGCCTGGATCTCAGGCCCACAGCCTGAGCCTCTACTGCCACTACCACTGCTGCTGCCATTGCTGTAGCTCTCCTACTGGTCTCCCCTGCCCTGCCTGCCTGCCTGTCTGCTATCATTTCGCGTAAGCTACAGCCTAAACCTCTTCATAAGTCATGTCAGGAGGCAAATCAACATCCCTGCAGTCCACAACAGGTAATAACCATGAGAGGTTATTTTCTCCTGCTGCTGTCATGATTTTCCCTTCAATTTTCTGCCTTGTCATGGCATTGTATCTCAGTGGTTATGCTATTGGCAATGCAGATGGCCTACATCCACGGTTGATAACTACAAGTTGTATTACGTCCTCACTAAGAAGTGGACACAATGGATGGTCCCTGCATGCAAGTATTGCTCAAACTGACTCTCAATGCCATATGTACTGCCAGTGGGTTATGCAATACTGCTGTTCTCATTGTGTTTCTTCTTCTCAGATGATTTTCAACAAGGCCCTTTGCCTTAAGACTAACTCTTGTAGTAATTTGTCTGTCATAAAAATCACTCGGAAATGTTTGGTAGTTATGCTTCTACCGTTGTCTGGCATCCAGCCTAATCCTGGTCCTTTCACTACATGTAGTACACCAGCTGATTTTAAGAATCTGTCTGGGTTACATATCTTGCATATAAATGTCCACAGCATGCTTCCTACGATGGACATTTTGCGTATCTGGGCTTGTTCAACTGGGGCTGATGTTATTGTCATTTCTGAGACCTGGCTCTCCAAATCAATATTAGATAGAGATGTGGCAGTTGATGGGTTTAATATTTATTGCTCAGACCATCCAAGGAAAGGTGGTGGTGTGGCAATTCATGTTAAGTCTGGTCTTCCTGCACAAGTTTTGCTCTCCACATCTGCTCCTAAGCAGTTTGAAATTTTAGCACTACGTCTTGATTTATCTGGTGGTCAGTTTTTAACTGTTGTTGGCTGCTATAGGCCTCCATCTGCTACTGCTGACACTTTATCTTCCTTAGCACTACTCTGATCTCACTTAGACTTTAAGGAAATCATCCTGGCAGGTGATTTCACATGGGACTGGCTTTCCCACATATCTGATGATTTTAAAGCACATTGTATGTCTTTGAATTTGACACAGTTAACTGAAACACATATCTGATGATTTTAAAGCACATTGTATGTCTTTGAATTTCACACAGTTAACTGAAAGTGCCACTCATCTTAACCCCAAATATCCAGACAAATCTTCTCTTATTGAACTTTTAATAACTAATATGCCACATAAATATTCAACAATAGGGTTTTTGTTAATGATCTCAGTGATCATTGTGTGGTCGGGGCAGTCCGGGACACCAAAATCCCGCATTCTAAGCCCCGTATCATTAATAAAAGAAATCTTAAGCACTTTAGTGAACAAGCCTTTCTTCATGATTTATTTCAGTTTAACTAATTTTTTTGATTGATGACACTCATCTTGCTTGGAAATATTTTTATGATAATTTGAGTTATTTTATAGACAAACTTGCTCTTTTTCGCTGGATTAGGGTGAAAGGACGTGAAAGCCCCTGGTTCACTTCTGAGCTAGCAAGCCTCTTACAGAAGAGGAATCAGATCTGGGCAGCTGCGAAAAAGTCTGATTCTCAGGCTGACTGGCTACACTTCCAAAAATTGCATAATCATTGTACTGCTTTCATTAAAAAACCAAAACCTGATTATTATCTATCTCAGACCACAAATGGTCTGAATGATCCTACATTCTGGCAAACTATAAAGTCTCTCTCTGCCAATTCTTGCTCTTCAGAGCTACCTCCTCAATTAACTGTTGACTCTGTCTCCGTGTCAAATAAATCTGAGATACTTCATTGTTTTAATAAACACTTTGTTGCATCCAGCTCCTTGTTTGACAGACTACCCCATGGTAAATCAGACAAATTTCCCCCTACGAGTCATGAGTCAGGCAGAAAGACTTTTACCTTCACACCTTTCTCTGTCAGAGAGGTTTGTAAGGCTTTAAAGGGCCTAGACACTAAAAAATCTGCAGGTCCTGACAACCTCCCACCTTACTTTGTGTGCCTGGCAGCAAATATCATAGCTGAACCACTATCACATATTTTCAGTCTTTCTGTCCAAAACAATGTCATTCCTGATGTTTGGAAATCTGCTTTTGTACTCCCCCTACTGAAAGGCGGTGATCCTACGCAGTTAAACAACTACAGACCCATTTCCAAACTATCTATCTTAGCTAAGGTTCTTGAAAGGCTGGTGAATGATCAGATCAAGGAGTTCTTGATTTTAAATGGTATATTATCTCCTCATCCGTCTGGTTTTGGAAAGCAGCACAGTACAGTAACTGCTTCAATGAAAGTTTTAAATGATGTTGTGGAAGCCTTGGATGCCAAGAATTATTGTGCTGCAATCTTTATTGTTTTCTCCAAGGCTTTTGATACCATTGACCATGATATTTTATATCGGAGGCTGTCAGATATAGGCCTATGAGATGAAGCTGTTGACTGGTTCTCAAATTATCTCACGAATCGTAAGCAATGTGTGCCGCTCAGTGGTCTCTCCTCCAGCTTTCTTGGTGTAACAAAAGGTGTGCCACAAGGTTCTGTCTTAGGACCCACTCTTTATTATTTATGTCAACAATGTGGGTGAAAACATAAATGTGTCTGTTCATCTTTATGCTGATGACACAATCATTTACTGCTGCGCGAACACTGTTGCCCTTGTGTTTGAATATCTTCAGTCAGCATTTGACATCATTCAATCACATCTGTTAAACCTTAGACTAATTTTAAATGCTGACAAAACAAAAGTTATGTTGTTTTCTGGTAAGAAGAAGGTGCCAGAAGTTCTCCCTGGTATTACAACCGCACAAGGTACCCCTATTGAGTTGTTGGCCTCTTACAAATACCTCAGCATCACAATTGATGACAGCCTCTGTTTTAAAACCCACATCGAAAATCTTTTAAAGGAACTGAAATTAAAGTTGTTGTTTTTTTTCAGGAACAAATCTTGTTTTACTTTTAATGCCAGGAAACAGCTTGTTTCTGCCACCTTCTTGCCTGTTGTTGATTATGGAGATATTGTTTATATGAATGCCCCAACCCTCTCTCTCAAACTGTTGTATGCTGCTTATCATGGAGCTCTTAGATTTGTAACGGACTGTAAACCTTTCACACACCACTGCACTTTGTACTCCCTGGTTAACTGGTCATCACTGTCCATGCACAGACTTCTCCACTGGTATCATTTCATTTGCAAATCCATCCTTGGTCTGCTACCCACATTTATCCTCTTTCATGTCATGTAAACAATTCAGCCATAGTCTACGTTCCCAGGACTCCATTACTTTCACCGTCTCCTCAGTCCACACAGAGCTCGGCAAGACAGCTTTTTCTTACTCTGCCCCCTCAGTGTGGAACTCACTACAGCAGAATCTGAAGCTGTCCCACTTGATTCCCCTGGAGGACTTCAAACGTCTTTTAAACACTATGGAAATATCATCATTTAGGACTTGTTTTTGTTCTTAATGTTTTTACGTTTTAACTTCATTGCTTGGTGCTTTGGACATCCTTTTTGATGTCTATGTTGTGTTTTGTCATGAACCTGTCTGTCTGGAACTCAGTGTTATATTGTATTATTATATTGTCTAGTACAGGTCCCTTAGTGTTGTTTGTCAGTGACTCAATGTTGTCTTGTGATGTTATTTGAGGACAGGTCTCTCTTGAGAAAGAGACCGAGTGTCTCAAAGAGACTACCTGTATAAATAAAGGCTAAATAAATAAAAATACGTCATATCTGTGCTTGATTTGGGAGACTACAGTTTGATAAGTTCATTAGTTTAAGTTGTGTTTGTCAGTGATTCAACAGAGGTAGTGAATGGCATGGAAAAGGTCAAAAAAAGGTCAACAGCCAGACTGTAACTGGGTAACTCATGGGCAATGCAAGCACCTTAAACTTGGAGGCCACCACAACACAACAACCAACAATTCAACTTAACAGGTGGTCTGCTGTACAAACTGTGAAGGTAGACTTTACCAAGATTTGTGAATGTACCCATTAGGATAAGGCAATGAAAAATATTATGAAGGGTCATTATAGGAAGTGAAGAAGCATTGGATGGAAATGTAGTAGGTTGATGGTATATATTTCCACTGACTCTCAAAAGCATCTCCACTAAGGAGGCAGTGAAGGTCATTACTGAGACAGGAGCTCAGATGCAACTAATCTTCACTTGGACTAGTAGTAGACAAATGGTGAGATGGAAAAGTACTTTGTTTTCTCATCCTCCCCTGCTTGGAAACTGCAACAGTAAGAGAGAAAGTGTTTACTTACAATTTGGGTGGAACAGAAGTGGGTTTATGCATCTGGCAGCCACTCAGAATGGAAAAATGTTAAGAGAGAGTGCAGGAGAAGTCAAGCATGTTGCCCTCCTCACTGCATGGTTTGCCCTTCCTCTGCAAGTAAACAAGGGAAAAGTGCAAGTGCATGCAGACACATACACACATGGACCCATTAACTACAGCCCAGATCATTTTAATTAGCGGTGGAGGGACTGCACGAATCCCTTTAGTGTTCAATGAAGTATGCACACACATGGGTGAGTAGATGCGTGTGTGTCTGCAACAGTTATTTGGTGTGATGAGGGTGCAGTTCTGCTGGTGATGGCCCATGAATCTTTGCTGCACGCCCTAGAGCAATGGAAAACACACACACACACACACACACACACACACACACACACACACACACACACACACACACACACACACACACACACACACACACACACACACACACACACACACATACACACACACACACACACAGTGGTGAAGCATCACAACAACAATCAGCTTCCTGTCATGTTACGCACCAATTAGTCAAAACATTAAAACCACTGACTGGTGAGGTGAATACCATTGATCATCATGTTATAGCGTAATGATCTGCAGAGGAAACCTTGGGTCTTGGCATAAATGTGAATGTTACTTTGACACGTAACACTCCCTTTGGCAAAGGCATTCCTCCATGGCAGCAGCCTCCTGCAGCAGGGCAATATGCTCCATCATACCACAACTACTGTCCAAGAAAGGCTTGAGGAACTCAAAACACACATTGGCTGATGCATTAGAGCTATCTTGCTGGCTCGCAGAGAACTACACAATACTTGTTAGGTAGTTTTAATGTTGGAGCTGATCAGCGTATATAATCTGTGTATGGTTTGCTCATTCGTTTTTCCGTTTCAAAATAAAATGAGAAAAAACAAGTAATTGTTTTGTTTTTTTGTTTAAAAATTAAATTTGAAAAACGAAAAGTACAGAAAGAAAAAAACGCTGTGTTTTTACCAATTTTAAAGTCTAAACAACAACAACAAAAAAAGCCTTTCCCCGTTTGGAAGCTACAAGCAGAACCGGAAATCAAAGGCATAACTCATGGCGACTTGATTTCACTTCTCTGTCCCAAAGTCCGCACCACGTACTGTGAAAACAACGAAGACATGTTTGTCTTATTTAGAGAGAGTAGACGCATCACACTGAGAGCTCAGGATCTCAGTGTGAACAAAACTGCTTTAATATTTCAAATAAGTATTTTTAAGTATTAAAATGTAAAGAACTCTGCCAATTCTGACCTGTTCCAGTTTAATCAGGTTAACTGGTGCAAGTTTCCATCTCCAGATGTTTCGTCGCAGATTCATCCTGACCACACCTGGCTGTGTGTGAAATAAAGATACTAGATAAAGAAGACCTTGCCGAAAACGTCTGCATCACTGGTTAATAAAGTCTATATCCATGTAAATATCACCTACAGACAGTAAAAAGAAATGTGCTGGCCGAAATAAAAAACAAGTATTTTTATGAACGGTGAGAGGAAACGATGGAATCCAGAGATAAAATTAGAGATGACAGTCTGACTCATCATGCCACCGATCAGTCCGATAAACATCCCGCTTCATCCACATAGATCTTCGTCATTCTGTCGGGTATTTAACACCCGGTGATTGTTCAGGAAACACGCCCAGGTTAACTGGGGATAGTCACAACTTAATACAGGCTGCCTGGCTAATAACTAGCCACAAAATCAATTATTGTCTCACCAAGAAAACCCACAACATAGAAGCACGTCCACTGCTGTGTGTTAGTCTGAGTTCAGTGAACAGATCCAGAGCAGAACTTCAGGTTTAACTCGGGTTTGTTCACAGAAACACTCAGACCCTCAACAGCCTCCCATCATCCAACACACAGCAGAACATTAGCTGGATCTGATAAAATACATCGGAACAAACTGAGAGCACATTGTTAAAACTAGTCACTCAGAAAACAATAAAAACATGTTCAGTCATCCACGTCCTAACCGTCATTTCAGAGCACGTTAACCACTGACAATATTAAATAAAAATGGAAGTAAAGGGATCCGATCTGGTCAAAACAAACAATATTTTTGTGTGAGTTGTGTCTTCCCAAAAACCCTGGCTGGTTTAGAAATGGCAAAAAGATGCTTTTAAAGACGTCGCAGAGGAAGACTAGAATACTTCCAGTACTGCAGTCTGAGTGATTATACTACGCAGAGGTAGTTTGTGTTACATTTTTGTAATCCTTTTTACATCCTTGTGAAGATGTTTATCGGACTGATCAGTGGCATGATAAGTCAAACTGTGGTCTCTAATTTTATTTCTGGATTCCATCATTTCCAATTCTCTCGCCATTCAAAAAAATACGTGTTTTTTTATTTCGGCCAGCACATTTCTCTTTACTGTCTGTAGGTGATATTTACATGGATGTAGACTTTATTAAGTAGTGATGCCGACGTTTTTCGGCAAGGTTTTCTTTATCTAGTATCTTGATTTCAGACACAGCCAGGTCTGGTCAGGTCGAATCTGCAATGAAACATCTGGAGAAGGAAACTATCACCAGTTAACCTGATCGTTAACAGCGGGACCAATAGACGATCAGTATCCCGTCATAAACTTTCGTCCACATGTCAGACCTGTCTGTAAAACACACAAACAAAACACAACATTCTACAGTTAATAAAGTGTGGCACTGAAAATAACATGGTTAACAGAACAAAATTACAGCTCCCTCCAAATCAGCAACAGACACATGACTGCGTCTTCTTAAATTGTTCTCCATGCAGAACCTTCTGAAACTCATTATATAGCAATGTGGAGCTCCACGTCGACGCAAACTGTCGCTGATTTCTGCATGGGTTTTCCACTCTTTAAGAAAATGAAATAGGAAAAGGGCTCGAGTATAGCCATTCTTGATGTGTTCACAATCCAGACCAGCTCTAAACTGTTCTTCCTCGGCGACTTCCGGTGTTGCAACAAATTAAAACAACAGCTGTATTTTGTATTTCGGGTTTAAAAAGCTAGAGCAAAAATCCAACACAGTGGGTTTTTTTCATTTGTTAACTAATACATTTCTACATTTAGGTTTTAAAAACTGAAAAACAAAAAAACTACGCGGTTTATTGTGTTTTTAGATTTTATTTTGAAACGGAAAAACGAATGAGCGAACCATACATGGATTGTATAGATCTAATGTGTGGTATATCTATTACAATTTGATATTTGACCAAGCTAACATGTTCAGTCTTGTTATGCAACTTCCAAGTCCATCAAAGAAGTGTACCACCAGTTGACCTCCAAAGATGGAATAGTTTGACCAGATTTAGCTTTCCCATGATAGGAGCGCCTCACTGAGGCCTGCTGCCACTCCACAGGCTCCTCCAGTCAATCTAATCTATGAAAGATACAATCAGCATCTGTGGCACACTGGCTCACCAAGCTCTCAGACATTTCTGCAGTCACAAACAGGCACAGCCTTTAGAATCTCTGCACCCAAGCTGTTGTTTTTCTACCATGCTCCTCTATTTTTTCAGTTTGAGGTTGTTTTCCTCTTTTTTTCTGTTTCATTGTATCACACATGCAAGGGCAAACTTTAATGAACAAAATTCAAACTAAACATCAGAACTATCTAACATAACAAAATGTCTCAATACTGATGATGAAGTATGTTAGAGATTTGTTTGGTGTAACTTTCTCTGACTACAAATGTGTTTGCTGTTCTTGGGTAAGACCCTGATACGTGCACATGTTCACTTTGTGTTGACAGATAAGTTGATTGAATATTTGATCCAGTATAATAATAATGGATTAGATTTATATAGCGCTTTTCTATTAAGGCATACTCAAAGCGCGTACAATGGATCCATTCATTCACTCACACATTCTCACTCTAGGGGTGGTAAACTACATTTGTAGCCACAGCTGCCCAATCCGCGCCTACGGCCCCTCCGACCACCACCAACATTCATACACCAGTGTGAGTAGCCGCACTGGAGGCAAGGTGGGTAAAGTGTCTTGCCCAAGGACACAACAGTACATGACTAGGACAGAGCGGGAACCGAACCACCGACTCTTTGATTATTGGACGACCCGCTCTAACCACCTGAGCCACAGCCGCCCCAGTATGACTGACTGGAGTTCATTTTACAATTTTCTCATAGCATATGAATTTATCAGTCCCACCCAAACCCACTTGCAGACCAGAGGTCAAGAGTTGCAGCCAAGCAGCTCTCTCTCTGATTATTTCTACTGGATAACATGACACAGCACTTTGTACTGCCTCTGCTGGCCTGCACTCACAGATTTGGATGTGTGAGTTTGGGAGAACTGGCTTGACTGGTTGGCCTGCAACCAACATCTGTCTCTCTCTGGGTGTGTGTGTGTGTGTGTGTGTGTGTGTGTGTGTGTGTGTGTTGTGTGTATTGTGTTGTGTGTGTCCCTGTGTGCGTGTGTGGGCATGAGAAATGGTTGGCTGGATGAGCACCGTTCAGAGATTTCAATTAGGTGACAGCACTGGCCAACACTCACACTCTCTTCCTCTCTCTCTCTCTCTCGCTCTCTCTCTCTGTCTCACACATACAAAAACACATAGACACTCATATCTAACATCTCTTGCTCAGCTACAAAATATCAGCAGCAGCAGCCAGGACAATAAGTGTGTTTCAGGCAGGCCTCACTTCCACACAACAACAGCTCATTCCGTCTCTCTCTCCCAAACTGCTGTGGAATAGCAAACAGCAGCCTGTCGCTGATCTGCTGCTGACGTCAAAAAATCAGGGAGTGAAGGAAGTAGTGCGCTGACAACTGCCATTTCTCACAGTTGCATTACTGTCAACATCCAGCTGTCAAGAAAGACAGAAAGACAGACAGAAAAGGGTACTGGCAGGCAAAAAAAAGCAAGTAAATTGACATTTGACCACTATCCGGCAACACAAGAGCTTTTGGGAAGTCATGATAACAGAACTTTGTTAGTTGGGACCAATACCTTTAAATTCCAAGATACTGTGAACCCAGCCTAATACCCCAGCACAAAGGCCATTATGAGTCGACAGAGTGAACAGTAATGACTAATGTTATAAGCAACACACATCTCACATTAGGAGCTTTAGCTTTTCGTATCCTTTGTAGCTGTTGTGTGAGAAATAGTAACCATAAAAATCTAATAAAAATTAATACCACTGTTTCAACAGAGCAAAGAAACAGGACAATTAAATGTGGTCTGTTAGATCTCTCGTCTACATCTTTGTTAGTACTTGATTTGAAAACTGATCAACAGATAGATTTATTCTGTTTGACTGAAACCTGGTTGCAGCAGGAAGAATATGTTAGTCTGAATGAATCAACTCCTCCTAGTCATACCAACTGTCATATTCCCTGAATCACAGGCCGAGGAGGAGGAGTGGCAGCAATTTACCACTCTAGCTTAATAATCAACCAGAGACCTAAACCTGGTTACAGTTCATTTGAAAATCTCACTTTCAGTCTCTCTTATCCATATTTGAAAACTCAGAAACTAGTTTTATTTGTTGTTGTATATCATCCACCTGCTCCTTACTCTGAGTTTTATCTCAATTCTCAGACTTTTTATCTGACTTAGTGCTCAGTTCAGATAGTCATTATTGTGGGTGACTTTAACATTCATGTTGACATGGACAGTGACAGTCATACGACTGCCTTTAATTCAATATTACACTCAGTTAGGTTTTCTCAATATGTAAATAAACCAACTCATAGTTTTAATCACACCCTTGACCTTGTTCTGACTTATGACATAGAAACTGAACAGTTAACAGTATTTCCCTTCCCTAGAACCCTCTTCTTTTTGACCATTTTTCATAAAATTTCAATTTACAACAATGAATTGTATAGTAGTTGAGAATAAATATCATTACGGTAGATGTCTGTCTGACAATTTGGTAACTAAATTTAAGGAAGTAATACCCTCTCTATTTACTTCAGCACCATTTACTGATATAATGGAAGGAAAATATTATAATTTTACCCCCACAGAAGTGGATTATTTTGTTAATAATGCTGCAGCCTCACTGCATACAACATTTGATAGTGTTGCACCTGTGAAAAAGAAAGTTCTATCTCAGAGAGGACCTGCTCCTTGGTATAATTCCCAGCTGCGGACTTTAAAGCAGGCTTCCCGAAAGCTGGGAAGGAAGTGGCATTCCACTAGTTTAAAGGAAGCTTACGCAGCTTGGAAAAATAGTCTAGTAATTTGTAAAAAAGCTCTTCGTAATGCCAGGACAACATATTATTCATCGTTAATAGAGGACAACAAGAACAACCCCAGGTTTCTCCTCAGCACTGTAGCCAGGCTGACAAAGAGTCAGAGCTCTATTGAACCTTGTATTCCTTTAGCTCTGAGCAGGAACGACTTCATGAGCTTCTTTACAGATAAAATTGTTCTGATTAGAGAAAAAATTAATCTGGCCCTTCCTATAACTGCCACAGATGTATCATCGAGTACAGTTGCTTTCGAATTGGCTGTAAGACCTGATGGATATTTAGGATTCTTCACTCCTGTACATCGCTCTGAACTAATTTCAACATGTCTTTTAGACCCAATCCCAACTACACTGGTCAAGGAGGCTTTCCCTTTAATTAATTCTTCAATGTTAGATCTGATTAATCTCTCTCTAGTAACTATGGCTATGTACCACAGGCTTTTAAGGTTGCTGTAATCAAACCTTCACTTAAAAAGCCCACTCTAGATCCAGATGTTTTAGCCAACTATAGACCGATATCCAACCTCCCATTTTTTCTCTAAAATTCTGGAGAGAACAGTTGCAAATCATTTATGTGAACATTTACAAAGGAATAGCTTGTTTGAAGAGTTTCAGTCAGGCTTCAGAGTGCATTATAGCACAGAAACAGCTCTGGTGAAAGTTACTAATGACTTTCTCATAGTGTCAGATAATGGACTGGTCTCTATACTTGTTTTGTTGGACCTTAGTGCAGCATTTGACACCATCGACCACAAACTTCTATGACCTTATAGTACCATATTATCCTAGCAGAACTCTTCGCTCTCAGACTGCAGGCTTACTTGTTGTTCCTAGAATTTCTAAAAGTAGAATGGGAGGCAGAGCCTTCAGTTATCAGGCGCCTCTCCTGTGGAAGCAGCTCCCAGTTTGGGGGAGGCGGACACCCTCTCTATTTTGAAGATCAGGCTTAAAACCTTCCTTTTTGACAAGTCTTATAGTTAAGGCTGACTGGGTGACCCCGAGGGGGTGAGCTGGAGTCTTCATTTGCACAACTGACTTCCCCTTTCGACGTCCCTTAGTTCTGCCCCGACTTATGCTGCTATAGGCCTAGGCTGCTGGGGGACCTCTCTGGATGTACTGAGCCCTCCTCTATCTACCTTTGTATTTAATATATATACCATTATTGCAATATAATCACTCTGTTTCTCCCTGTGTCCTTTCTCCGAGTGTCCCTGGTCCCAGAGCTGGATGTTTCAGATCGGCGGTTACTATCCCATCAACTGGCCTAGTCTCCACCATGTCCACTGTGGGATGCTGCTGCTGATCTTCCTCCAGTCCACTGCTTCCAGTTGCCCATTTCCACCAGTCTACTCTGCATCGCCTTCAATATACTTGATATGCTCATCTACATATTGTTTGAATTTTACTAACAGCTATATATGTAGTATATTTATTTCCAGAGCCGTCCATCTTAACAGTAAACTATGAATCATTTTCAATGTTAGCTTGTACTTTGTACGTATCATCTAGCTTATCATACATGTATCCACCTGTGTGTTATATGTTCCTTGTTCCCCACCCCCCTCTTCTCCCATCCTTCCCCCTCTCAACCCCTCTTCCCCTCTACCCTTCTACCTCTCTACCCCTCTACCCTTCTACCTCTCTACCTCTCCACCTCTCTACCTCTTCTGTCCCTCTCAACCTGCCAGCCAGCAGGCAAATGGGTCCCCCCACATAAAGAGCCGGGTTCTGCTCAAGGTTTCTTCCCTGTTAAAAGGGTGGTTTTCTTGCCACTGCCGCCTTAGGGCTTGCTCTGGGGGTTCAGGCATATGGGTTCTGTAAAGCGTCTTGAGACAATTTGACCTGTAATTGGCGCTATATAAATAAAATTGAATTTAATTGAATTGAGGTACATTGCTACAACACATTCAGCTGCTGCAGCTCACTAACAGGAACATTTAAATTCATGTCAACATTGTGAAGCTTGAACTATGCGTACAGAAATGGATGCCTGTCTTTGAACTGCTGAGATCACTTTGAGGTTTGTACTTTTTTTCATTCCTGGGTTTGGTTGTCTAGGAGTTGTCCCTGTCACAGAGGACCTCTTGCTGCAAGCTGCACTTGCTGCTGTCATTCCACGTTTTGTTCCAGTATATCCAGAACCTTCAGCATATGTTTTTATTCACTGTGGGCTGACTTTCACTGCAGTATAAAGTCTTGCCCCTCTATCCAGTATAACAAAGTAATATTGTTTGTAATAATAATCATAAAGTAGAAAGAAATCTAAGTACATGTTTTAGATGTTTTTTTTTATTTTTCAAACAAAACTAAAAAACAAAAAAAACGTAATCCCCATATATAACATTTACCAAGATGTTAGTAATACTGAATAAAAATTATATTTCTACATGCTGAAGATGTTTTTCTGCTTAATTCCTTTGTGTTTTTCACACTATGCACATCAACTTTAAAGTATGTTTCTCCATGCTGAATGTATCTTCCAACAACTTGCTTCTCTGTTTATTGTTTCTGAGCCATGCTGCATTTATGCTATTGATCAAGATGGTTGGTTGAACTGGGCTAATGCAACTTTATATACAGTATGCATTATTACACATTTGCACACATGACATTGAGTCAGCCCTGCGACAGACTGGCGACCTGTCTAGGGTGTCCCCTGCCTTCGCCCGAGTCAGCTGGGATAGGCTCCAGCCCCCCCCCCGCGACCCTAGTGAGGATTAAGCGGTGTATAGATAATGGATGGATGGATGGATGGACATTGAGTCAAAACAATGTTTTGTTTATGAAACATTTTAATTAATGTACATTCAGTTTTTCTGCAAAATTTAAAAAGTGAAGCAAATTTTTGAGGGTTTTGTGTTGTGTTTTCTTTCCTGCTTTGCATTCTTTTCTGAGGATTCCTTTCCCTAACTTGTATCCTCTCATTAAGTTTCATTTTCTATGATCAACAGGTACTCCACTTTACTCTTTTGTCTTTGTCCTAATTATCCTCTCACACGCTTCTCTTTGTCTCTGTCTTTCTCGGTATCATCTCTCTGAGTGACCCCTCGTGAAATTAGGAAATTCCAGACAAACAGAGCACGGTCCAAAAATGAGGCAGAGACCAGTTCTCCTGTTCCACCCCTGACTTGCAACAGCCCAGATGGAGGAGAAGATAAATATGCATACGAAAATGACACACACTTTCTGAATTTAGGGTGTGTGTTTCAGAGGCGAATATCTGAAAGTCTGCTATGGAATGGAAAATGAGCCGTTCGTCTGGCTGCCAGCAGGAGAGATGATACAAACCCAAGCTGCCACAGATGGAAAAGTCAATAATGATGTTTCATGTGTTTATTTTTTCTGCTGATAAAGTAATATCTGAGAGGTTGCTGTGGTCAGACCATGTATGCTAAGTAAGATGAAAACAGACAGAAACAGCCTGGCTCAGCTTCACTCCTCCATAAACAATATGACTGAAGAGTTGATCTTCTCTGACTCTGACCTGGTATGAGGAGGCCAGCTGATGTTTGCTGTTTATCCTCCGCGTCTTATCTTTTCCATCCTTGTCTCTGAGATAAGATGCCAAAATTCTGGGACAGAATCAAGGACACTGAGGAAATACACAGCATATGACCCTTGAATAGGATCAAACTTGTATTCCTCAAGGCCAGGGTGATGCAGACAAACAGACCAAATGCCACTAACTCTTTATGCTCCTTTATTCACTGCAGTTCTAGCCACTTTGCACATTTTTTGATCAGGTATCATATTTCAGTATCAGTATTGCTCTACAAAGGCAGAGAGTCTCAACAGAAGTAGTAAAGTTGAGAAAAAAGAGGCGTCAAGCTGGACTCTTTGTGGACTCTTTGATCTTTCAAAGTACACTGCCACAGAACCCACAACACAGCTATGGTACAGATAAAAATTGCAGTTACATTCTACCTATGGAAAATCTACAGGGAATACTCATCATTTCCCTTTATGGCCTCATCTGTCTGATCCAATGAAACAAGAAATTTTAATTTGTTTACTATTCACAGTTTGCAGGAACCAAGTCGTGTTTATGTGTTTAGCCTTTCTATCTCCCCAATCATATTCATATACTGAGTATTGTTAAATGGGACACTTTCTGAAAATGTATATTATGTCGCAATTTAAGGACGTTGAACAAATGTCTGATGGTGAAAACTCAAATTTTAAGCAATCATTAGAAAATACACAGAGAGTCAGATAATATTTTGGTGGAAGTGAATATATAGTGGGAGAATGCTGACCACTGTCAGTGACAAGAGGGCGTGGGGAACAGGAAACACATCAGTGACTCTCCCAGATGTCAGATTGTGGGATGAAGAATTTATCTGCCCTGATGCAAAATCCGGACTGGGCTGGACTACTGGGCTGTTCCCAGTGTCCTAATCCAGGATATGATGATGGTAATCTGATAGCAGATCAGTGCCATGGGCAGTGGGTGACGTGTTCTGAGAGCCACCCATGGGTGTTCCAGTGGACTTAATGACTAGAATGAAGCACTGTTCTTCAATGGAAAGATAACCAGGATGTTTTCTACCAGCAGCATGGCTAACACTCATAGCTACTCACTTTCAGAATACAGAGACCTGCTGTACAGTGTTCTGGTGGAGGTCTGATGCAGCAGAGTGTCGTTGCTTGAGTGCTTCTCAACAGTAACTACTGAGCATTGTTCTCATTTAGTTTTCCCCAGCTGGTCTGGTATTTCAGCACTAACTCTACTCATAAGCTGACATCATCCAACAACATGATGGATATTGTGACATGATAAGAGAATAAAGGCAAAGTAAGACTCTATAATGCTTAACCTTGTGGTGTAGGATTATTTTCTTGAGCAAACAGGCATATTGCACAAAAAACACAAGTTCAATATTTTTAGCAGTTTTATTCCAATGGAGAAAGTCAGCATGCTAAAGTTTACCTATAGTGAGCACAATGCTAATGACTGGCACTGACAGAAAGCAGAACTTCCAACCTTGTATGTGGCAGGTCTGCAGACATGGCCTGACAACATTACCTTCAAAAACTTCAAGTCTTCAACTTTGACATTAGTTATGATACTTCTAAAATCTGTTATAAATAGATTTTCAAATAGATTTTTACAACCAAAGCAATATGTCTGTGTAGTCTCTCATTCATCCGGTCATGGTTACCCAAAGTTGTTTAAATCAATCCAACTGGACTTTAAGAAAGTTCCTTGAAGACGTTTCACCTCTCATCCAAGAGGCTTCTTCAGTTCTGGTGGTGGTTGATGTTGCCTCAGCTTATAACCTCTGTGAGGTGTGGTCAGTGCTATTCACATTCTGACGACCATTGCCAAGGCCCATCTGGCTCCTCAACGATGGTCGTTGGGAGCCAGGGAGTGACCGTGGGGGTCGTTGAAATGCGAGTTTCACTGAGCCCTCGTATGCTAATGGTGGTCCATGAGCCACTTCACATGAGTCATTCTGCTGAGTAGTTCTTTTGGGGAGTTTTGAAAGGACCTGATTGTAAACTGGCGAAAGATGATGTCGCAGATAACCCCCCCGTTCAGAGATGGCTTCTCCACTTTGACATGGATGGCTTCTTTCACACCTCTCTCAAACCATCTGTCCTCCCTGTCCAAAATTTGAACATTAGTGTCCTGAAATGATTGTCCCTCTTCCTTGAGGTGAAGGAAGACCGCTGAATCCTGTCCTGTGTTGAGCCATTCGCTTGTTAATTTCGACTAATCTGCTCGCAGCAGGCTAAAATAAAGTATCTCTCCCAAGGTGGCCCCAAGCCAGATGGTGTTCTGTGTCTAACCCAAAGGTGCCTTCCAATTGGAAGTGTGTTGAATACCTCCAAATTTTGGTGTCCAAGAGTATCTACTATAAGCTTCTTCCAGATGTCCGAGCTCTTCATATTTGACCAGGAACGTGCTCATTGAATTTCATGAAGGCTAGCCAAATACTGGGTCATGAAGCAAAGAATATTTAGAATATTAATCGTGCTGATATACCAAAACTCATGTCTGGTACAGTTTAAGCTAAACTTTATTCACATCCATGAAAAAACACTTACCCATACCTGCTGTTGCAAAATGACTTTTGGAAAAGCTCTGAAACTAGGTCAAACAGCACCATTGTCTCTGCTGTGCATGGCTAGCAGTTAGCGAGAGGTTTGAGGTCAGAGTTAATTGAGCTATCCTGTTTCCTTCCTGTGTCTATTCTCTGATGGACAGCCAGCCTCAGACACAGCAAATAAAGTCCTGATATAATCACACTGACTAAAGCCTTCCTGTCAGAGGAGGCCACATTTTTGTTATTCCACTGACATGTGCTGCTATATTCATGTTCCACCCTACCCAGTCATTCAACACAATACTTTGGAGACCTGTATCACAAAAGGATGATATAATCCCTAGTTATTAGAAAAACAAAAGGAGCGCATGTGATTGATAAACCCCTTCTCTTTCTCTGCGTCTTTCATATAGAATAAAATCTGAAAAGGTTCTGTGCACTGGGGGAAAGGCTAAACAAACGACAAAGCATCCTCTTTTTCTAAGGTTTGTTTTTTGAAGTACAGACACTTCACTGTCTTCTTTCACACTGTGCGGAGTGGGAAGATGAAACCAGTATTTCAGGTTCAACATAAACACATACATGTTGTGAAAGCTCAGTTTGGCTCAAGCTGCTTTACAAACACACTCACTCAGGCACACACAGCACCGTGAATCAAATCCACAGGCCCCCTGCAGTTTCCTCTAAGTAGGCCCCAGTGTTTTCTCCAGCCAGCTTCTATTGTACTTGTTCTATTATGGCTACATCATAACTGCTCTTCTCCTTACCTGGGGATGAATGAACTGCATTGGTGTTGCCCTTCTGAGGCTCATGATGTGACGTGATGTGATGTGGTGTGAATAAACATGAGATGGTATAGCTGTGACAAGTTCAAAGTGAAAAAGTGACTGTCTTGTGTAGGTTATTTTATCATATTCAAAAGCCTATCCCACTGGAGCAACAGCTATTTGATTATGGTCATAAATGACAAAGAAAGTCTATTGAAATGAAATACAAGAGTATTATTTCAATGATATGTGAGAAACACCAGCACTCACAAAAACGAAGCAGGATAACCTATATTTTCATGACAACTGAGCAAATTCCAAGTGCTCATGAAGACCATGGGATTTCATGGAAAGTTCCAGAACAGCTACTACACTAGTTGGACCATAAACAGAGATTGGCCACGTTTACATGAAGTTTTTTAATTCGGAATTATTAATTTGGAATTAACTCATTCGGAATTAAAGTTTTGTGCTTCGCGTTTACATAGAAATATTAATTCCGAATTAAGGTTTACATGGACTGCACGTTTATCCCCTTCCTTAATTCCGCTTTAACGCTTGGGCGTTGGAAAGGATTCTGATTGGACAGGGAGTGGACGTGACGTATCCCTGTTTACCGGAAGAAAACAAACTCCATTTGCCGCGGTACTTCTTTTCCCCAACAACATGGAGGAACAACTAATAAGCACGCTTTTCACTTTGCTTTTTATTGTCTTTTTGAAACAGCAACTCGACAATGGCGTACTACTTCTGTTGCGTCACTTGAGAAGGAGAAGACAGAATACCGGAGAAGGGAGGCAGAAGACCAAGCTGTGTACGTCGCTACGTCATCGCTACGTGAGGAGCCAAGCATGCGCAGAATGACCATAATTAACTAAAGCGGAATTAACTCTATGCATGAATAGAACGTACACAGGAATTAGTTTATTCGGAATTAACATCGGAATAAACCAGGTAGTTTATTTGGAATTAAGTTTATTTGGAATTAACTTTAATTCGGAATTAAGTGTTTACAAAGAGATTTTAAAGCGGAATTAACTTTAATTCCGAATTAAAGAGGAATTAAAGGTCTCATGTAAACGTGGCAATTGTGTTGTCAATACACCCTCAGTTGCCCACCACAGCCACAAGCATCACATACACACGCACAAATGTAACTAGACTTTAGAAACATTGATAAAAACAGCAGGACTACCATAAAACAATGGAGAGATGTTTTACTCTGACAAGCTCCTGGGTCAGCACTGGTGGTCATCAAGCATGAATAAAATCAGACATATAATGTTTGACAATATATGTCACTGCCATCCAAAATGAACCATGTAAGTATTTGCTGATGGGACACTGTTTGATAATGCTATCCAAAAAGTTGCAAATTCAAAGCTGTATCAACTCAGAACCAGGAGCCTTTTTCCAGGTCCCTTTCCATCATATCCAAAAGCTGTAGCTACACTTCAGAAACTAAATTAGTAACAGCAGTAGTGCTACAAGACAGAGGCACAATCTGCTTCCTAGCATGGCCCTCAGCAGAATACCACCATCATCAAGCAGGAATAAAAGAAGAAATAAAACCAATTCCTCCCCAAAACAAAACAGGCAGATGGATTGAAAGCAAATGTCTTACCTGGAGAGAAAGTGTGGAGTCACACAGCAGATGGACATGGAAAAGAAAGAATGAGAATGTATTAGTTGTCAAGTAAAATCTCCCCAAATTTTAAATATGATGGCCGTTACACTGTTATATATTCTAAAGGCAGCTAGTTAACTAGGAGGGAATCAAACAGTATGAACCCCCCTGCAGTAACCATCACATCAACAGCTGTGTGTATATACTACCTGTCTGGAAATTAGATTTGCTGCTGAATGAATGTCCAAGAGTCATGAAAGATTACACAGACTGGATACAGTTGCAGTCACAGCCCCTGCTTTGTTTGTACCACAAAAAGTGAAACAATATGGACTAAGCTGTGCAATGTCAACTGCAGGGATATTTTGGAATACCGGTACTTTCAAGCTGCTGTAAATAGTGAAATGATCATTGATATAGGCTGCTTAAATGTAATTACAAATATAGAGACTGTGATACTATGCTTAAGTTTAGTTATTTTTAAAAAGACAAAAAGAGGGATAGTAAATCTATTACTTTGATCTGATGATAATGCATTTGCTCCAAATGCTCAGTTGCTCAGGGGCCTGTGTGCCAGCGCAATGTGCACTGTGTTGTAAGGGAGATACTCTTAGATCTTTAGTTTGTTTCTTACAAATCTAGGAGTGAGAGTGTAAGCGATGGATTTAATTGTGTCAGAGATATACATCAGGGTTACAGGAGCTCCCCCAAAAATTCAGTCATCTGCATAGGGAAACATCCCTGTGTCGTTACAATCCATCGGTCAATCAAAGTTTATTTATATAGTCCTTTACAACAGCCCAAAAGGTGACCAAAGTGCTTCACAGTGAAAAACAAGAGAACAACTTAAAAACAACACAGTAACTTAAAACAGGACAAACAATCACACTCGCACTCACACTTACAGGCAAATTTAGAATAATCAATTAATCTCAGCACATTTTGGGGGGCTGTGGGCAGAAACCAGAGTACCCGGAGGAAACCCATGCATGCACAGGGAGAACATGCAAACTCCATGCACAAAGACCCTGGGAATGCTGGGACGCAAACCAGGGATCTTCTAGCTGCAAGGGATCTTAACAATACAATAATTCAAGTACGGTGTTCTGAATCTGCAAATGCGTAGTACAAATATAAGATCCTGAGGGAATAAAAGTGCTTTAGGTCCCATTTTGGGACAAAAGCAACAAACTTTTTAGGGGTTTTAAATTACATTTGACTGTTGATTCTCTTCATGCAGTATTTATGTCCTGATGGCCACTGAAATTGAACTCATAGCTGTGACATTGTTATGCTCCAAACAACTTCCCAGAGGCATTACTAAGATGGCTAATGAGTGCTGAGGCTTGCCTATAAAGACTGTATTTATCTGTTATTTCAGACAGTGTTAGCTAAGCCCTGACCTTGGAGTTATACTAGTTAGGAAATATATTTGTATTTTACAGATGGTTCCTGTTTACACATTATTATATGTCACATAACTCACAATAACCTGGTGCTCTGGAGTCACTTGCGCACTAAAATATTGCACCTTACAACTATTAAAGGGCAGACATGTTTAATGATGTAGTTTAATGAGGTAGTCACCTAGAATTGAAAGCATATTTTGCTAAATTTACATTTTTTGTTTGGTACGTAATTCCAAAAGTGTCTTTAGTTTTGTTCTACACTGTAGAAAACAGAAAAAAATTATCAATTACATCAAGAGCATCATATATGTAGTATTCAAGTGCTTTATCACATCAGAGCACATTTACTAGAAAACTGATAAACAAGTATACAGTAACATCTCAGAATATACACTAATATAAAATAAATGCGGCACTGTGCAGCCTCGTATGCTAACTCTGGTGACGTCAAACTCACGTTTACCATTAAAACATAAAAACAGAAAGTATTTTTCTGTGATTGTCTTGTTATTTAGACACATAACAGGCACACAGCACAAAAAGGTTCTACGAATCTGAACTAAGGTGGTTTCATGGAATAGTGAGAGAGCGGATAGTGGTGTCCGAGGACATGGTGATGCCACAGGATATGTATAGTAGACTTTCACTCAGGTGACTGGGCTTTGCTTCCCATTTAAAGTCATGAATAAATGGTGACTGGTAGATTGGCTGTTTGAAATGCATGCATATTCCCACAGTCATCAGGTGTGAGGGACTGAGGAAAGAGATGAGAGCTGCATGAGGAGCACTGCACTTTCAAAATCGTTTTTTTATGATTTTTTTTTTTCTGTTTTGTCTTTCCTGTATCTCTACCCAGTGCAGCTTTAAGAAAATGAGATGTGTTGTAAAAGTCGCAGCAATCATCATGCATGGAGCCAGAGATGATGGAGGTCTGATCTGTTTAAAAATGACTGATGCACTACTGTAATTTACCAGTCTACTATTCATTCCACATCAGTGAAGATGAAGCAGTTTGTCCAACCTTCTTTTTCTTATGCAAGACTTTAAAAGCCCGGCTAGCTGCAGGCTGTCAGATTTCAACATTCATTTTCTTTTCCTCATAATTCCTGGCACTTTTGGGAGCTGTTAGCTGTAATGGTTTAGATGATGTTCTCACTCTTCAGCCACTTTATAATTTGCACAGAAGTGAAGTAGAAGTGTGCTGTTGAGGAACCTGATGTCTAAAAGAGAAATTATAGGGAATATCCTAAAAATAGACTTTTACCAGCTTTGTCTTATTGCGGGGCAAAGATTTCAAGTTTTAGTGCCAGATTCACAAAGATATAACATGGCTGAGATGTTGATAATATTCTGACTTCAAATTGATGTCTAAAGATATATGTTGCACAAAGCTCTTTTGATCTTGATTATTTTGAGTAGAACTAATTTGCTAGTTCAGTATAAATTTGGGTTGTTTAAAAAATAATTATGAGAAAATTAATGGCAACAACTCTGAAGAACTTGCTTGTTCCCACCTCTCAAAACTTCTCATTTGCTAGTTTTTCAGTAACTGCCATCTCAAAGTTTGGGATGTTTGATTGTTAACTTGGGCTTCTGGGAATAATGATGCGCACATGCCACTATTTTCTGACATTTTAAAAACCAAATAATCAACAAGATATTGAAAAAACACTATTGTTAGATGTACTGATGATGACAATAATTCCTGTTGCAGTTGGTATGATAATTTGTTTGGAGCAATGTGAGTGTTAATTATTTGACATATAAAAAAATAAAAATAAAAAAATAAAGCATTTTGCTAAAACTTGGTAAGAAATAACCTCACTATGAACTAAAACCATTCAAATCTTAAGACTACATTGGGGGGATAGGTCATAGCTGACATTGCGCTTCAGTGGAGCAAATTTCCAACAAATCTGCAATTTGCAAGGTGTCATGGAGTAAACCTGAAGCTGTTGGGCAGCTGAGGGACTGTGGCCACCCAGTTGTGTAAACAACTACACACATTTAAGTCAACCGAAAACTTTTGTCTTCTAAAAGAACAGGAACAAAAGCTACAACTATGGGAAAATTCATCACAGACAGTGACAACATAAGAAAACTAAAAAAGACTGCAAAGAGCCAACGAAAAAAGAAAGCGGTGGTGGGATAAATGCTGGATATAAAAGCAGAGTGTGTGGGGTTAACAGTAAGACTTCTAAATGCTCCTCCACCCACAGACTTACTGAGCAAACAGCCTGGGGTTGAGTAAGTCAACCTTCATTATACTTTCTATTGGCATTAAACTAATCTAAGATCAAAATTTAGACTGGGTTGAAGAGTATGACCAGTTGAAATCGTCTTTGACCGTGGAGCCACATGGAGCCACGATTGGCTCCATGTTTAGCTTAAGAGGTTTAGAGAGGAGTTCTGCCACGCAGTGACAAAGTAACAATTACCCACATGCATGTGTGTGCATGTGTGTGTGTGTGTGAGAATGTGACACTAATGGCAGGGCTGTTAAACCAGCAGCACAAGCCACCAGCCAAAAGTGGGACACACAAGAAGCACACAAAATGTAATTGCCTCTGCCCAAATCCAACTACACACACACACACACACACACACACACACACACACACACACACACACACACACACACACACACACACACACACACACACACACACACACACACACACACACACACTTCAGCTGCAGGGCTTAATTGTGTCTCTGACCGCCACTGTAGTGTTCAACAGATTTATCTCACATGTATTCTCTCTCAATCATCAGAGGCTACAGAGAATATTCAACAGTGATTGGCTGGATGATGGTTGTTACTGACACAGTGTCCTCATTACTGATTTGAAGACTCCAGAAGGCTGCCAGATGCAGCAGTTACTAAGCAACAGTTTCTCCTGCTTGTTGCAGTAGCAATTAATGTTTTAATGTGTAATCTGAAGCTTGACAAAGACAATGTCACTAAAGACTTGTCTTTCAAAGGGTGGCTACCCCGAAACATGAACACAGTAATACTGTGCTTATACTCATTAGAACTACATTTTGTTCCAGAAACATGAATTTCCTTCCAAATACATTGTCACTTGCAACAATCCATATTTACCAATAAAAATAAAAAATTACAGTTGTGAACAAAAGTTTACATACACTTAAAGACCATGTACATCAAGTTAGTCTGGAGTTTTCAATGACTCAGGCACAAACGCTACAGCGGGCCTAAGGAGCTCAGCAAAGATCTGAAGAAGCAAATCAATCACTTGAGCAAGTCAAGAAAGTAACTTTCAGAACAGCTTCAGATGCCAACATCAACTGTACAAACAACTGTAAGTACAAAGGCCAAAACTGTGTCATTGCCAAGATCAGGAAGAAAAGACAAACTATCACCTGCTGCTGAGAGACCACTGGTCAGGATGGTCAGGAGACACCAAGAACCATCAAAAACAGGTCTGCCATGGATTAGAATTAAATTTGCTGTAACAATGCAGATGTCCTCATTGTGGGATTAATAAAGGCTCATCAGATCGTATTGTGTCGTATCATGTCATAAATAAATTCTGTTACCCTGTTTGATGGAATTTTGTCTGTTACGCTAAAATGAAAAACAACTGTTGACCAAAATGCATGTATGAGAGTTCATTTGAAAGTTATCATCTTCTAGTTTTAAAAAGATCAAACTTTTGACTCTAATTATTCAGTGGATATTTCATTTTGCAATTAAACTTTTAAACACAAATACAAAACAAAATAGGATTATCTTCAACTGCGCTCTCAGATATGTGGACCTCAATGTCTGCTTGTAGAACTTTGCTGTAATTATTGTCAGTACTATCACTATATTATTGCTCCTGTGACTTGTCTGTATCATCCTGTCTGTTTATACACTGAGTACATTTTTATCACATCTGTACAGTCGCTTTTTAATATTTTGTTCCTATTGCAACAATAAAACAAAACAAGAACATACAGAGGAAAAGAAAACAGATTGTATCTAGTTTAGAACTGAGAGTAACAAAAGAGATTTAATCAGTTGTTATTTTAATTATGTACCAATTGTTTAACTTATTTATGGAGCAAAAGCACAAATTCTGTGCATATGACTGTCAAAATGAGAATATTTTCTGTCTCTGTTTTATATCACTGAATATCTTCCAGGTATGGGCTGCTAATGAACCTACGTCATTTTAAGACAGTTTTCTTGAGGGTATCACTTCGGACTGAGGGAAATTATGTATTTTATGCGTTTGCT
>CM049587.1:10333303-10465803 GCA_027123335.1 Amphiprion clarkii | reverse complement strand
TGGACGGCACACCTCCCGCTGTCACAGGAACATCAGTCACACCATCTGCAACGCCGTACTCAACTTGCCTGAAGCCAGTCACCGGTCGTCCTCTGGCAAGCCAGTCCCACCGCAGGCTGAGTTACATCAAGGAAGAAATCCCTTTCCCCACTGGACTGCTCGATTCTGGCTTCTAGTTTGGACTCAGTTTCGCCTCGGACATTCAGTTAAGTTCACCAGCCCTAGCATTATCAGACTGGTAGACCAGGCCTTGTAGTTTAGATCTGAGAATTTTGTAATCACTTAATTCTGGGGTTATAGCTATTTATAGTTGTTTATGTCTTTCTTTTTTTGTCCTTAGGAATTTTTGGTAATCAGGATTACATTAGCTGAGAAATTGTATATATCTAGTTTAGTGTTTTCTGTTGAATTCCTGCCTTGGTTTTACCAACAGTGGGTTTTCTGTTTTTTGAGTTTTTCTAGTTCCTGTAGTTAGTCCGCCTGATCTCCAGAGGGTTTCTAGTTCCATCTGCTTTGCAGCTACACCTTAGTTTCTGTGTTCAGTATTCTGGTTTTGGTGTTGTTTTGTATTTATCTTGGTGTTGTAAATAAATAACTTTAAACTGCTTTTGTTTTCTGAATCTTATTTCCTGCACTTCAGCCTTTGCACCCACTGTAACAGATGCTTTTTTGCTGCAGTGAGCTTCGCCACAGCACAGCAGCTGGTGTCATCACCTTAGAACTTGTCTGTGGCTCACATGCAACCCAGGATGCTTGCAGGGACCTCACAAGTACATGGTCATGCTGAGAGAAACATGTCACTTTAGATACTGAGAGAGACAAAATGTTCCTTTAGGCCGTCTACATCTTTAAACTCAGCTGAAGAGGAATAATGTAGGACGGTGTGAGGAGAGGATGGAAATGCAACAACATAAAGGAGAGATGGGAATTTAAAAAAGGAGAAACAGCACACTGCAAAGTCAAATGTTCTATGAAACTATAAGCTGCTGCAGGTCGTATTAGAGAGGTGATACAAGGTTCACTGGACACGATGTTTCACACAAGCCAAGGAAGGTGCTTTACTGCCATTTGTGAGCATTAAAAATACACACAGCAGGAATTAAAATGTGCATTACTGTGAGATGCAGAAAGGGGACATGACCATAAACCAAATGTAATCTCTCAATACACCATTTTGCCCTGACAGTGTTAATTAAAACTGAAAATCACCCAGCACTGTTAAGTGATGATTCTACTTGATGTTTACTATTGAGGCTGCAGTGGGAGGTGATGGTGTACTGCTCTGCACTACATTTTCCTAATATACTGCCCCCTGGATGTAAGGTAATGAAGTGAGCAAATATGAGGCACACCTTTAAGACAGGAACATCTGGTGCTATAGTGTATATTTGTGGCAGCAGGGTGGTGTATGCACATCAAAATAAACTATAGTGTGTGGTCATGGTGATATGTCAGCCAGTGCTACAGTGCTGCTCGGGGCATTCTAACAGTTTTTGGATAACAGTGGAGCTCTAACACACAGGAATAAGATATCCCAGGCTTTGACACATGCAATCCAAGACTTATCCTTGAACCGATAGACTAAGTAAAGCTAAACCAGAAAGCCAGCCGAAAACTACAGAGACTAGACAAACCAACATAAAAACTGTTGCCACCAACCTGCATAGATTTCAGCCTCGGACATTCAGAAAGAATCATACTCTTTATGATTGAGGAAATGTAGTCTTCAGAGTTGTTGACTTTTTGTCAACTGCCTTACTGATTCTGATCGTAGGAAGCTACCTTGAAAGGGCCATGTAATTTAATGAGAATGTCGAGGGAAAAGTCCTTGTATAAAAATCACAGTAAATATTAATTATTGATTTGTTTAATGCTGGAAACTTCAATCTTAAACTAAACATATGGTGTACTCAACTGGTTTCTTGCCTCTGGACAAATTTCAGCTTGTCTTTCTATGTTACATTAGCATTTAATTGGAACTAATTAATTAGAAGTGTACCAAATGAGCATTGTCTCTCCATTTAATCAGTTTAATTAGTACCTAATCACACTGGAATGATTTGAACATTATGGACCTGTAGGTGAATTGTAATCAGTTTATGAGTCTGATTGTTCAAGTAGAGTTATTTGTTTTAGATTGTAAAGAGAAAAACTCAAGAAGGCATATTAGTGGCGTTTTCTGTTCTACATTTTATAGAACACATAGACAGATAGAACATAATGAGGAAACCCAGGAGGACCAATCACCACCTCTGTAGCTTTTTGACCAAAGAGAACCAGGTGCTAGTTTGGTTCTAATTAAGTGCCGGTGCTTTTTTTTTTTTTGTCAAATCTCATGCCTCCTCAGAACCGGTTTGTTTTTCCATTGGCAAGGAGCCAAGTTGGAGCCGCGTCATTGCGTCACTGTAAAACATCAGGACGTCACTGCATGCATTCCGCAATGTTGGCACACCTTGATGTGACAGTAAAAAAAAAAAAACAACAACATATGTTGCTCATATGTTTCAGACTGAAATCTGCTTGAAAAGCACAACTGAGTATCTGTCAAAATGTGTGTAATAGAAGTGTGCACTGAACACTGAATAAAGTCTCTGTAGATTATAGACAAAACTTTCATCTTTAATCACAAATATATCTTTATTCATCCAAAGTGCAAGAGTAAAAATACAAGTGAACTTAAATAGCTAAGAAGGAAAAGAATTTACAAAAAAAGATTTTTTTTCAGAAGTAGTGGACAATGCAGTTTATTTCTGGGAGTGTCGCTCCAGCACCGACACCATGTGTCCCATCAGTCCAACCAAGTTGTCTGAATTTGCATCCGTCCTCTGGATGTTCTGGAGCATGGCAGTGGCCAGGTCTTGGTCTCTTCTGATCTGTTCCATACGGTGGCCGAGAGGTGCAAACCAAATTTACATAATGCAAAACACTTTTACAAACTCCGAGACAAATTTACAAGCGACAAAACAATTTTACATTTCCAAAAACACTTTTACAAATCCGAAAACACTTTTACAAGTCCGAAAACACTTTTACAAACTCCGAGACAAATTTACAAGCGACAAAACAATTTTACATTTCCAAAAACACTTTTACAAATCCGAAAACACTTTTATAAGTCCGAAAACACTTTTACAAATCCAAAAGTAACCGGAAAGGGAATGTCCCAACTCCGGGGTATAACCGGAAGTGACGACGAGGAGCGGCTAATGCAACTTTTCATTGTTGTTAATGGGGAACCAAGCGAGCAGGTGATTGTTGCATCGTGGCCCAAATAACTTTGCAAAACATCTCAAGTTTAGTTCAGTTGTTTTTACTGAAGCTCGTGCACAACCACCAAGCACATATCTTTTAGGTACCGCTTCTTCTGTGGTTCTCTCACAACAGTAACATTCAGTAGGTAACATTACGCTCGTGCGCCCTCTACTGGAGAAACCGTACAACAACAATATAACATTGTAATAATTACTGTCCACAGTATACTTGTACATTTAACAAGTCTGTATCTATCAAAGGGGCATAAATAGCAGAAGCTCCCGGCGCAGAGAACGCGCTGTAGTAGTGAGTGGATCAGTGAATTGGGGAATTTTCGTTCATAAGTTATGGCGGATGAACGACAGTGAGAGACCTGAACCTATGTAAAAGAGTTGGGTGGGAAGAGGAGTGGATTAGTGTGGCTGATGGAGATATCGTTACCTCTCCAGATACTGCAGCAGATCCACAGTAGCATCCCGCTTCCTTTTTCCTGCATAAAAGCACCCAAAAAGGTAGTAGTTGTCAGTAATTATTTTCTATATTCATGAACACAGTTAACTTAAAGTAAATGTTGTATTTTGTGATTTTAGGATTAGCCAAAAGATAATGTATTGATCATGCTGATGTCTGCACAGTCTAAACAGATCTTACTTGATTTGGTCTGTTGAGAGGAGGAGCTGCAGGACGGGACCAGTGAGCTGCAGAGTAGTGATTGTGGTAACGGGACCTCATCATCCAATGCCGACAACTAAATAAAATGAACAAGAAATGTTGATAGCATCTGTAATTTAAAAGCATTCTCTCCATTAATTGATTAATTATTAATGTGTCCGTACAATGTTATAAAATGTTACAAAAATACCTGAAATAATTTCCAACAGTGCTAAATGCCTTGTTTTATTTGAGCAACAACTAAAAATCACCAAAGAAATCTGTATAATACGAAATGAATGCATTGAATTTCCACAACTGCAAAGCTGGAAAATCACAGAACAGCAGCATTTTCCCTTGAAATTATAAAAATAGCTGCACATTACCAGTATTCTTTACTTCATTGTGTTAATATGATCATTTTAATCAGTTTTAGACTCGCATTAAGGATAATGTTAACAGTTTATTGGCTCTTCAAGGGAAATTTAAATGATTACCATATAGTTTGGTAATAGGATTAAATGGGCCATTGTGTAACAATGTGGGAGATTTTGAATACAGGTCTTGTAATGAAACATTGCTGCTGCTTTTCTCAGGTTTTATAAGATGTTGTTTCATAGCTTGT
The DNA here is from genome assembly GCA_027123335.1 of Amphiprion clarkii. Taxonomy (NCBI): domain Eukaryota; kingdom Metazoa; phylum Chordata; class Actinopteri; family Pomacentridae; genus Amphiprion; species Amphiprion clarkii. The sequence goes on along the minus strand of CM049587.1, from coordinate 10,461,275 downwards.
TAGCTTAGCAGCGGCCAACTGGTAAGCAAACAGTAGTCAACTTCTGATCACTGATCCTGTGTCCGGACCACGTTAGCTGGCGTAACGTTCACAATATTGATGCGGGACTATTGTAGATGGCGCATTCATAATAGGCAGGGTGTTTGAGAAATAAAACTTACCAGGATCAGGATCGGTGGTCTGTATGGCCGCCTGCATCAACTCCAGCATGGCTGTGGCGTTCAGGGCCCCAGATGGAAATCACGGAATACAGCCGGTCAAAATGGGGGCTCTTTTTGGCCAACAACTGCTGCGTCCCAGCTCCCTTTTCTGGTCCGTGTAGTCATTTTTGAGCTTTTTAAGTTTGTTGAGGAGTCAAGGCTCCGCTTGTACCGGCTGCAGCCATCTCCCGCTGGATCATTTCGAACACCAGCATGGTCCAAGAGGCTCCCTCTAACTTAGACTGAATTTCATATGAAGACACAGTGCTAGGAAGCATTGGGTCTCCTCCTCAGACCGCTGCTGCTTGGATTTGGCGTCTATATTTACCGGTTCTGTGTTTTCACCGTTGATCGTCGGTCACCGTATCCTGCCCCCAGCCCATTCGCAACTCTGGCCTAGCAAAGAGTTGGTGCCTGAAAAGCACCAGTTTTTGGAGCCTGGAGCCGGTGCTCAGCTGATGGAAACACAAAGAACCGGTGATAAGTAAGGCACTGGCTCCGAACTCGAACTGGAACCAGCTCTATCAAAAAGGGGGTTGTGCTAGTCAACCCCAGTACAATGGTCCCTCGTCAATTGCAGGAGTTACTTTCCAGACACTCCCGTGATAGACGAAAATCCGTGAAGTGGCAACCATATTGTAACCCTTAAATATTGGTAGACTCACTCGTCTCCAGAGCTGTAGGTCAAGCCGGTTACTGTTATTTTGCGTTTTTATGCTCTTTACGTCTTTTGCTGTCTTCCATGCTAAACATCCCCAGCATGACAGGACAGTTTTCTGCAGGTTTTATTCACTGCTCAGCACAACAAACACATATGCGCTCTTACCGACTCTCCCGCTGTACCACAATTAAAATCAGCTGTACCAAAAACAATAAGGATGTGGAACCAACATCTGGGACACCGAGCATGGCAATAAGCAAACACAAAACAATAAAATATCTGACCAAATAGTCAACGAATTAAGAGCAAAGGCAACATACATAAACACCAAAATAATAAACAAAATAAAGTAAATGCAAATGAACACAATCATATACAAATCCGATGCTACAATATTTATTTTATAATTACTCCAAGGAACGCAGCAGAGTTATGTCACGATGAGTGTACCTGTCTGTGAATCTGTCTGTCCTGTACAACATTACTCAAAAACAGACCAACGGATTTGGATGAAATTTTCAGGGAAGGTCAGAAATGACACAGGGACCAAGTGATTAGATTTTGGCAGTGATGCGGCTTATAGTCTGGATCCACAGATTTGTTAAGTATTCCCATTGCGAGATATAGTGGCTGGCACAGTGTCACTGTAACCACCGACAACAAGTGAACACTGTGTCAGTTCTCTGCTGACGATCATGTGATCCTATTACAAATCCACCGATGCCGACTTATCGGAATTGATACAAGGAACAATTGATTGATTGATTAAATTGTGGGGGTGTGTCTGAGTCCCATCAATTCCCACCGCCCGCTACATATTTAGGCCAGGCAATTCACACACACATGCATAACACACGCCTGTGCTCAGCGCAAGGTCAGAGAATGAACAGTTTTGGTGGGGTATTGCGCTCTCTGAGTGCTTTTCTTCTTGATATGTACTTTAAGGCTTTATAAATCCTCCCCACACACTGCACATCATCGCAGAGCAACACTATGCTCAGCGATCAGATGTCTGTGTGAAACGGACAGGGCCAGATACTGAATGCCGCTATACCATACGCCAGGGGTAGCCAACACGGTGCCCGCGGGCGCCTGGTTGCCCGCGGGTGCCTGGTTGCCTGCAGAGACCATGTGAGTTGCCCCTGACACATGTTGTCACCATGAAATTCCTTATAAAAATTTTTAGTTGCTGTTCTTTTTAAATCAAAAATACCTACATTAATGCAGAGTTTAAATTACAATATTTATTATAATTTTTAAAAAAAATAAAAAATGTTTTCGGTGTTACTGAACTTTGACCTTGTCCGAGTCAAAGTTCACTGCGCATGTCAAATCACCATGTCACTCTGCTGAAGCGTTGGGACGCAGACACTTTGGGAAGCTAGATGTGGTTTTTACCCCCAAAACATGACAGAGAAGTGAAAGAGAAAACACTATTTTCACGATGACTGGGAGGATGAGTTCTTTTTCACAACAGTGAAAGATAAATGTGTGTGTCCTATATGTAGGGAGACTATTGCAACGGCAAAGCGGCACAATGTGGAGAGACTCTACTTTACCCGCCACAAAGCTTCCATGCTAACTAGCCACCTGGTAGCGCACATAGACTGTATGCGCACTACGGACAGAAAAAGCCTGGGACTTAAAGACAGCTTTGGCATCTACAATGCGGCAAAAAGTTTCTTCATGGAGAAAAATGTACCATTAGAAAAGCTTGTTTCAGTGACGACGGACGGGGCTCCCTCCATGACAGGTCGGCATGCAGGCTTCATTGTATGATGCAGAGGTGATCCAGACTTCCCAACGTTCCTACATTACCACTGCATCATTCACCAGCAGGCCATATGTATGTACAAAAGTGGCCAGATTTGATCATGTGATGACTCGTGTTGTGAAGATCATAAATGCCTCAAAGCCAAACAACCCAGGACATTGAAGGTGCTGCTGGAGGAGCTGTCAACTGAACATGGTGACCTGTTACTACACACAGAAACCCCATGGATCAGCAGGGGAACAGTTTTGCAGCATTTTGTCACTGTTGGCCAAAATCAAAGAGTTGATGCAGTCCAAATCGGAAGACATCTCACTGCTTGAGGACACTGAGTGGATTCTTGCATTTTTAACGGACATCACTGGGAAACTGAACCATCTGAACTGTGAGGTGCAAGGTAAAGGTAAGACTGTCACTGACATGATAAACTCTGCAATGCCAGGCTTCCCACTAACACACATTTACAGACAAAGAAAGAGGTAACATATGTTGTCATTCAAAACACCGTGCCATTACACAAAAATTTGAAAAATAATTCATTGAAAACATGCAATGATTTGTTGTTATGATTTGTTAAAAATGTTGCAATGCTGGTGAAAAATGCTGGTGATTAGTACTAATGTGATAGGATTCATTTCAAAATGTGAAAGAGTTGATTTTTTTTCTTACATAACTGATAATTTGTACAAACATGGGACAGTGTTCACGAATTGTTCAAAAATGTTACAAAAGTAGTGGTTTGCACAAATGAAGCATGATTTGATGACATTTAATGATTTCCTAAAAATGTTAGAAGTGACAATTTGCACAGAAATGTAACTGGTGTGATTTTGAACAAAATGCTGCAAATATGCTGATTTATACAAAACTGCCAAGAGAGATATTTACAAAAGTTTCAGAGATGGGATACCTCTGACTTTTAAACATTGGAACAGATTTCCATATATGTGTGTGTGTGTGTGTGTGTGTGTGTGTGTGTGTGTGTGTGTGTGTGTGTGTGTGTGTGTGTGTGTGTGTGTGTGTGTGTGTGTGTGTGTGTGTGTGTGTGTGTGCTTCCTACCGTTATTGTTGTGGAAATCATTGTTAATAATTATTGTAAGGAATAATTAACATAAATGTGATCAGACAGTCTTTTTACATATTATTTTCATTATTATTATTGTTTAAAGATGATGGCGCAAGTTTGCTATTGAGGAAGTTTGTATCAAACAAGGTGCCCTTTGTACTACTCAGTACCCTTGAAGTTGCTTTCAGGTTCAAAAAGTTTGGTGACCCCTGACATACGCGCTACACACAGTGGCAGACAGAGGAGACTGATGCTACGGTCGCTGAGCCAATCAGCGCCCAGTGTTGTAAACTACACATTTTATTTACATTAAATATTCTTTTAATATGTTTACTTTTTCTTCATATTTTTTATATTGTTTTCAATTTTTTGGCTAGAAAATGCTTATTTTACCACAAAAATTATTAAAATAATGCAGCAATAGCAGAGCAAGTAGCTATGGCTGAACTACTGTGCTGCAATGCACCATGGGAATTCGGGATGTTAGGGGTTTAAATGTCATTATTGTGCTTTTTGTTAGTGTTCCTGTCACGGTTTGTGGGGGAAATGAACCCAAAGGGAGAGCACACAGAGCAGGCACAGACAGTGGACTGGTTTCAAACAAGACTGGTTCTTATACAGAAAAAACCCATAAGGTCCAACCAAGCAGGCAAATCTCTTAAACTAAATTAACCTCAGTCCAGACAGTACTCACAGGAAAACCGGAATGTTCACTGAGGGAGAGGGGGCTGGCAGGCTCGGGGAAACCGGCGGTCCACAGGATGCAAGCCAGCGCTGCTCACGTGCAGCAGAGGTCGGCGACTGAGGCCGGATAAAGCCGGCACACGCAGGCTGGGTTCCGGGGGATGAGCCAGCGGCGGCTCGAATGACAGGCAGGCGGGCGGGCAGAAGCCGCTAGGGCGGCCGGAGAGCCGGGGACTGGCGGCAATCAGGCTGGCTGGCAGGCAGACAGAGAATGGAGCAGACCAGCGGGAAACGCTGGTGTAGTTGGCGCTATGATCTGGCGGCGAGGGGAAGGACGAGCCCGGCTTTATCCGCAGCTGATGAATAATCAGCCGCAGCTGCGATGGAGCGCAAGGAGGAGGAAGGTACCAAACGAGAGAACCACTGACAGACAGGGGACAGAAGAAGTAGCGAGGGAAGGACCAGAGCGGGACAGAGGCCGATCAGGGAGGACAGACACAGTGAAGGAGTTGAGAAAGAAAGTAGAGGGAGAGGAAAGAAGGAGAGAAGCAAAGAAAAGAGAAGGAGAGGGAGGGTGAGAGACACAGCCAGAGAGAGAGAACAGGAGAAAACAGCAGGAAGAGGAGCCAGGTCAGGCCGTGACAGTTCCAGTGTTATTAGTATTTGTGTTTTATTGTGTTTTTGTAGTTTAGGCAGCCTGGTTAGTTTCCTTATATGTTATGTTGTGAGGACCGTGAGTGTGAAGTGTAGTGTGTTTGATGACTTTCTGCCCTATTTACCCATAGTTAGTGTCAAAATAAAAGCATCTGGCAGTTATATAGTGCATAAAAAGCAGATGTGTTCTCCAATGTGACTTTGCAATACAACTCGCCACAAAAACAATTGCAGAAAAAATATGTGTACCGCAAAATTCCGTGATATAGCAAAACATCCGCGGAACCAAACCCAATCCAAAAATCTGCGATACAGTGAGACCGCGAGAAGTGAACCGTGATATAGTAGGGGACCACTGTACACACAACTCTGCTTGATGCAGTCACACACACACGCCAGAACAGACTCAGATCAATAGCAGTGCTCATCTTAGCACACACTACAGGCCAATGTAGTGGTTCTGCTCTTTATTGATCACTAACTGAAGAGCAGCAAAACATCAGCTGATGAGCAGAACAAGGCAAAGGCCTGTTCAAAGTTCTACAGGTTAGATCCTGCAGGCGCTGACACTTGAGTGGCTGCTTGAAGCTTTTTAAGTGAAGGCTTTCATTCTACACTACCTGAACTGCATGACACAAGTGTCAAAAATGGATTATTACAGCTGGAAAATGTAGCTGTGTTCCACAGACAGTGAAAACTGATGACAGACATGGTCTTAAAATATGGAATGCTGATTCATTTGCATGTCAAATATCACAGCAGGTGACACGATGTGATACGGAATGGATGCACTGCATGACATTTTCATCATTTGCTGTTTAATAATGCTCATTCTGACTGTCATGTCTATAGCCATGTCATACCAAACAATTATTTATATTTTCAAATGCCACAAAGTCATCATTATTTTCTGATGAAGAACACATCAATGTATTAATGATGTCAACTGCAATGAACATAGTAGGGATTTTTCTGCCATTAGAGCCTAGACATGTATTTAGACTGAACACAGAGCTGCGAAGATACTGAACTGGCTTTAGAAAATAAGAATGGATGCAGTTATGCTGCGTGTGGGCATGGGCTCAAGCGTGGATAGATGACTGAAAATACCTACTGAGCATAAATCAAGGGCTCACTGGGCTGCTTGGTTAGAAACAGTGTTTCTTGGAGAATGCAACAGGTGTGACAGGCCAGATTAACCCCCCGGCCAAAGAATACCCGAGTATAAACTTGCCTAGGCTAAAGTATACTACAGGGTGTACTTTAGCCTAGGCCAGGTTATACCTGTTGACACATAAAGATTAAGCATGTTAAACTCTTAATTGTTAAGTTATTGTTTTTTTTGTTTTTTTGTTTTTTTACAAAGAGGTATGCTCAGCAAACAAATCATAATGAAAGACCATAACTAGAATGTCCTAGAGCTAATTACAATTAAAAGATTTCAAATCAAAGGAAAAACTGAACTGCTTGATTTGTGCTCCATAAATAAACCACTACATCAACACAATATCTCATAGTATATTTTGCCGAAAATTCATCCATCCATTATCTATACATCACTTAATCCTTATTAGGGTCATGGGGGGCTGGACTCTATCCCAGCTGATTTAGGGTGAAGGTAGGGGACATCACAGGGCTACATATAGAGACAAACCTATAGACAATTTAGAATCATCAATTAACCACAGCATGTTTTTGGACTGTGGGAGGAAGCTGGAGAACCCGGAGAAAACCCACACATGCGCAGGGAGAACATGAAAGATCTCTGACCAGGACGCGAACCGAGGATCTTCTAGCTGCAAGGCAATAGTGCTAATCACCGAGCCACTGTGCAGCCCTATCTTGCCTAAAATGTTTGATGTAATTTCATTGATTTGTCCTTAAATTAAGATAAAATGTATTTAATTGATGTATTCTCATCTAATATTGGATGTATTTTAGCCTGGAAGGGTATATTCTGGGTTAGTCTATTTTAGCCCCCGGGGTATAAATTGGGCTAAGCTAAAGTATACTTTGGTCGGCGGTTTCTGTTACACACAGATCAAGTCAATCTTAGTTTAAGCACAAATCAAAGACAACACAAAGAGATATTATACTGAAATCTTTTGAGCAGAAACAACTGAAAGCAACGCCAGCTGGTGTGGACATTCTTTCATAATGTTTTGCTTAAATTTTTCTTTGTTTTCAATTCAATTTTTCCTTTGATTTGAACTTTAAAATTGTAATTAGCTCAAGGACATTCTAGTTATGTTCTTTCAGAATGATTTGTTTGCTGAGCGTACCTCTGTAATAATAATAATAATAATAATAATATTAATAATTAAGAGTTTAACATGCTTAATCTTTATGTGTGAACAGGTATACTGATTTGTTTATACCCGAGTATACTTTGGCTGGGGGGTTAATCTGGCCTGTTACACTTGTACTTACAACCGTGAGTTATAGTAATTGGTGCACAAATAATCTAGGGGCTTGATTTTTAATAGGACATAAGTCCATTGAAATGATTCAAGTTTCATTGCTTTTTCCCAGGTCTTCAACAGCACAGACTGGGAGTACTTTTTGTTTGTGCTACATTCAGTCTGAGCGAAACTCGGTGATGGCAGCAAGAACTGTTGAATTTATCACAATTGTGGTATCCTATAAAAAAAGTGGCGTAACAAACTAAAAATGAGCTGTGCTCTGTGTATCATGAATGTGGTGGGTACATTTGATATTTCACATGGTATCACTAAAAGCAAGTTTAGAAATGATCCTGGGAGGTATGGTATCCATGGTAAAAACAGACTGAGACCTAGTTTTCAGCAACATGTTGCTCTGGTAAACAGAACCTCAGCACCAAAGGGCAGAACAAGTGATTGACTCGTCATCTTTGGGCATCACTAACATTTGAGAAAAAACAAACTGTGCTTGCTGTGCTGCAGAGGGCTTTTCCCCACCACAGATTTACCAGCAAATGTTAAAGGCTTCTAGGCTGATTCAGGTTTTGATAAAACTGCCACAGCAGCTGTAGCCCTATATTTACATGCTAGCTGTAACCACAAACCTCTATCCTATGCTCATGTTCCTTAGTTTTGATGCTCTTCCATTTTCTGGTTTTATATATTGATCTTCAGTGATCAAGCAAAGCCTGACAAAGCATTAATCCCCTTTTTCTGTCAGTTTCACATGGTTAAGACATATTCTCTTCTGGGAGCTGCCTGCTACAACAACAGCTTGCTGCAGTTGCCAGAGGTCAAGTGTCTTGGTTGTGTTGACCTGTCTGCCTCCCGCTGTCTATCTCTCTCTCTCTCCATGTAAGGCTGTGAGTTTTCTGAGACATGTCAGCTTTAATGGACCGCAAATACACAAAGGGAGCGATGGGGTTAATGAAAGGAGAAATGGGAAAAAGAGACCGCAAGCGGGGAAAAAGTGAAACAGAGATACAGGATTTGAGAAGAAAGGGATAACTAAAAAAAAGGGATATGTTAATTAATTCAAATGAAAAAACCTGCTCAATCCAGTCTCAATCAGTTAGTGAACTACAGATGTCAAGATGTAGCACACAGTTGGAGCTTCCAGTTAATGCAAGCTTGTCTCAGTTTAATTGATTTAGAATTGTAAGCATATTAATCTGACGATTTAGAAAACGTATATCTTTAGCAAATTATTCAGCTGTTTAGGCAGTTGATTGAAGTTACATATTTTTTCAGCCTAATTAATATGGTGTGTGGTATAAACATTTGATTTAGACTTATTAATTAATTTACCTCATTTACATTGTTCTATTTCTACACAACTAATGCGACTTGTATAAAGTTTGCATTCACTTTTAATTCTTCATCTGCCTTTGTCAGGCCTACTTTGTACCAGACTCAGCCCAAAGACAACATTTGAAGCTCCTCCCACTGACATCGGTTAGGACAAACCTTCATCATGTTTCACACTGTTCTCATTATCATGAAACAAATCAACCAGGACTTCATTTAGCATGGATTAACACAACCAGCAACTGCTTGTCATATTTGTTTTCTTTCAACTACAAAACCTAGGGAGAATTTTAATTATCAAACAGTCCATGTTGGGAAGTCTGTTAATATTCTAGTATTGTTTTTAAAAACTGAATTTAATGAGTTGAGAGAACGCGCAGCATTTTAACTGCAGTCTGAGCAACCCCCTCTTTGGGTCGCCACAGTATTCAATCAATGCAATCATGACCAAAAGTCTACATGCACTTTAAGACTATGTATATCATGGTGGTCTTAAGTGTCCAATCATTCCTACAACTCAGAAATTTCTATGACAGAATTATTGAAACACATCCGTCTTTGTAACAAAAGTGACTTAGAAAAGTCTGACTTAAATCCCATCAAGAATCTGAGGACTGTGCTGAAGAAACAAATCTGTATCAAAAAGCCAACCAATTTAGCTGAACTGCACCAATTCTGTCAAAACAAGTGGTCAAAGATACAATAAAAAACTTGCCAGGAGGTTTGTGGACAGCTACCTAAAGTGCCCAGTTGAGGTGAAAATGCCTAAGGGATGTCAACCCAAATATTAGACTTGCTATTCGTATAATTTTGTCCCCGCAGTTTTAGTCACAAGACCTGTTATAAATCTTATGAAAGAACCAAAATGCATGATTGTTTTTGTGACAAAGATGCATGGGTTTTAGTGATTCCATCACTGAAAATTCAGTAATACTGCAGGAGTCTTTGGAAACCCCAGACTGCTAAAATAGACAAGGTCTTTACAAGAGGATGTAAACATTCTTTTATGACTGTATCTTCTCTTACATGCATGTCCATCTTCTTCTGCCTTACAGGTGTGTATACTTTAACTGCTTAAGTAAATCAATCAGTTCCTCCTGGATTTCGGGAGCGTTTTTCGAGATTGTTGCAGCCGAAAATGCCTGAATTCGCAGCAGCTTTTCTAAAAAATTGCACTGTAAGTTGCGATGTTTTAAGCTTATTTATTGCGATGAAATTGTGGGAGACAGAGACAATTGCTAAAAAGTTGCATTTTTTTCAGATTTTAGAACCATGCTTCAACATTGTAATTGACGATATTCATTCCGAAATAAATTCTTTAAAGATCCAACCCATTTACACAAAAGCGGGCATATCATGGTGGGAAATTAGCAGCAGCCAGATACTGGTTTAACATGAAGTGGTTGGTAGATTTAAGGCACAAAATCATAATTTACTATTGAATGAATCATATTTGGACATACCTGTGAGTGGCTTAAAAAGTTAATTTCACTTCCTGGCACACACACATGCGCTCATGGCTTGTCACGTCAGTTAACAAGAAAAACACTAAGAGAGCGCAGTACTCCACCAAGACTGTTCATTACCTGACTTTGCACTGAACACAGGCATGTGTTATGCATGTGTACATACCGAATCGCATGACGCAAATATGTAGCGGGTGGCGGGATGTGATGGGACTCAGAAACACTCCCACAATTTAATCAATTGTTCCTTGTATCATTTCATTTCCGATACACCCACAGTAGTGGATTTGTAGTAGGATTGCAATCGTGATTGTCAGCAGGCCGCTGAGGTCACCTTCACTTGTTGCCATGATTACCGTGCCGCTATCAGACGCCGTTCCGCTATCTCAATGGGACATCCTTAACAAATCCGTGGATCCAGATTTTAAGCCGCATCACTGCCAAAATCTAATCACTTGGTCCTTGTGTCATTTCTGACCTTCCCTGAAAATTTCATCCAAATCCCTTAGTCCGTTTTTGAGTAATGTTGGTAACAGAGGAATGATTCACATATGCCAATCGTCACATAACTCTGCCGTGTTCCTCGGTGGAATAATTAATCTAACTTCCCTTCATTCTTTCAAGCGCTCCAACAGATCGGGATGCAAGAGTTTCCATCACGGTGATTTGTCTGGTCTGTGGTCCTCTAATTTCAGCCATTCTCCTAATATGCTTCGTGGTAGAAAAGTGTTCTTCAATCGATGATTTTTTAATTTTTTTTGTATTCCACCACAATATTGCACGGGTATAAAACTGTTTACTTCCGCTTTCGTGAAGAACATCAGGGAATTGTTGTTCACGGTCTTTAGCAGTAATTTTTGTTGGTAAATGAGAGACATTAGAATTGGACATGTCTGCATCTTCAGACCAGAAACAAGGAAGTGAATTCGGTGACGTAGGTGCATTATGTTTGTGCTGGGGACTGCTATGATTGGTGGAACTCATGAGAGGCTGGCCAAAATTGCGGAAAAGTTGCGGTGATTGGACAAAATTGCAAAGTCGCGCAGAATTCGTGGAGATTGGTTGAATTTGCGTGAATTTGTGCAATCGCAACATCGCGAATTCCTGGAGGGACTGATCAATTGACAATGAATCATTCACATCTCTAGTTCTAATGCTCCCTTTTTGTTGAAACTGGTAAGGAGAGATGTTCATATGATCATTTGAAGGCTGTAATTTGTGCTGGTGTTAAACTGTCATATTGTTATAAGAGCTGCTCTTACTATTTAATTAGCCCCATTACAATCAATGAAGGTGGAGGCTTGGAATTATTTTTTTATTGTTTGAAGCTATAAATGAAATTATAGAAAAAAGATCATATCCTACCAGTATACAAACTGTGGTGCAGAACAGGCAGTACTGGTAAAATGACATGTTGTTAGATCTAACGGGTTTGATCTTGTCACTAATACTTACAGTTGTAGTGTTAACATGTAATCACATCTTCAATTCAATAGGAAAAGAATCAACCACAGTGACCTTTAATAACCTTCTGTTTTTATTACATTCACACTTGCAGGTCACTTGTTTTTTGACATCTGTAAGGCTAAGGATAAGAACTAGTGACAAAACTAGGGTGTATCATCCATCAGTCATCTCAGTTTGACAGGAGGTGCACAATGAACGTTCAGCCTTTTAAAGGTCACACATATTTTAATAGTTCTAACTGAAGTCCTTATTTTGAGAGCAGTAATTAACATGAATAACTTGGTCTTGCAGTTCATTTCAGATTTTGAAAAAGGTCAGAAATACATCAAAATACCATCATTTTTTCATACATTTGTGAATTCATAAAGTAGTCTTTAATTCCAACATCTACTTTACTAATGTTCAAATGAAAAATTAATACATACGTTGTACTCAGTGTTGCAGCACTTTATAATGATTTAACTTGATATCTTTTATTCTGGGTAGACACTATCAAAACCAATGAGACCCTTCGAAAATCAAGTACAGGTGAGGCCATCACAGTTGAAGAGGTCAGAGCAAGTAAGCCACCTTGCGGATTTAAACTGTTAACTAATCCACATTTCTCCACATTTGATCTGACCTTAAACCCACACCATCTAGTCTATTGTGACAAGCAATCCATTTCCTAACAAGATAACAGCACTGTCATTTTCATTCAGGCTGGCTCACCAACGTGATAATGGCTCCTTATTGTTTCCCAATAAATCTTGCACAGAACTGAGGTAAAAAGGGGTCACAACACCACAACCTTATTCCTTCTTTACTCTTCTCCTGGGAGTTGGCATTCGTGGGTGTACAAGATAGGCTGAGGAGAGAGAGTCATCTGCTGCAACAATGCAAACTTGCAGCAGCCAAACAGAATCCTTTCTGTCTGCCAGCCAGACTCTAGAAGGAATTCCACTAGAATAACTGTCTGCTTGGTTTATACATAGTTTACATCATTTTGTTCAAGCCTGTTAATAAGTACTGACACATTTACAAAAACACACCGTTAGACCAAAACATTATGAACACTCTTGCTCTTCCTCATCCTTTACATGCTGCTGAAACAACTCTGACCTACTGAATCTTAAACTCTACAATCGGGATGCAACAAATAATCCACACTGTTGATGAAAGTCAGTGGCCAAAATAGTCTCCCTTGGCCACAGGGCTGGCCACTGACCATGTAAAACTCCATGAAGAGTTTGTCTGTGTCTCTGCACTGGGCCCTCCCGGTGTGCTACTCATTTAGGGATGAACATAAGAGCGTCTTGTGTTCATGTCCTGGCCCCATCTATTGGGTTGAACAACTTTTTAACACAATAAAGCTAAGTATTGAATATTGCAGTTTATAGCAGCAATTCACAAAAAACACTTAAAGAAGATTTCAAAGCTGTTAGTGAAATAGCCATTGAGTAATTGTCTAAAATAAATCTTAAAAAATAGGACAAGAGCGAAGGTCTCATGTTACCGAGATCAAAACGGCTTCTCCTGGGGGAGCATGAATATGCTTTGCTAAATTATTAGCACTGTCTTTTTTACATTATGAGATGTTTGGTCTGGAAGTACATTTAACCTGAAAGTTGAATTAAAAAAATATGTCATGTAACTTCCGTCTTTACAAAGATGACATAGTGCTCTATTTCAATGCAGATTTTTTATCAATGTCATTATGAACCGAATATTCAGATATTCATCATTAATCGGGGCCGAATATCCAGAGCCCAGAAATTGCTATTCGGGCCAGCCCTATTATTTACTGGTGGGATGCGATTAAAAAAACAGTGTAATTAATTAGAGGTTTTGTAATTAATAAACCGTGATTAATCGCATTTTTGCCAAATAGCAATATCTGACACAATAAGCAAAGTTTTTCAATTCAAATAAATGGTTGATACCTGAATCGATTAACAGCTATATATTTGAACTTAAACAACAAAAATGTTTGTTTCATTTATATTTATCTGCATTTTTCATCTGTCTACTACATTCCCAGATTACCGCAACTCAAAGTGCAATTATAGTAATTATATTCAACATTTTAAGACTTTTTAAAACTCAAGCACTTTCATTGTCTTGAAAAGTGGTCTAATATGGGATGGCTGCACCATTAGCCAGTACCAGGACTGTTGTAACTACACGTATGGTGCGTCGCCATTTGCATAAAGCAGCTTCATTTTTGCAAATGCAGCGCAGGGAGCGGAGGTCCGACGCATTGCGAAAGTTTTGTTAAACGTCTAAACTAGCCATTGTTGAACTGAAACGAGGACAGATTCAGCAACTTATTTCTCACCTCAAATGCTTTCAGAAAAATTTCTTGCTGAACCATTTTCGTAATAAAAGAAAGTTTGACACCGGGCCGCCATGTTGGTCCTACGTTTCGTTGCTGATTCACTCTTTATCACGGCTGGCAAACAGACTTTAGGTTCATTACCACCACATTCTGGGCTGGAGTGTTCATCAGTGTTGCCGGTGGGCCAGAAATTAGAGAACTGAGAAAGGTGCAATTAAATGCGTTATTTTTTAACACATTTTTTCTGTAATTAATTAATCGTAATTCAATTGTTAAAGTCCCATTCCTAATTATATTATATTATATCATTAATCCTATTAATTTATCAGATTAAGAAACACACATCTTTCGCTGACCACATAAAATCCCATGGCGGGCTGGATTTGGCCCAAAGGCCTTGAGTTTGATATATGTGATGTAGGCATTTGAAGTGACAAAAATTTTATTTTTAAAGTTAATATTGACATGCTTCTAACAAAGCTAAAACTTAAATAGAGTAGAAAGTAGAAAGCAACTGGACTCTTAAAGGTTCTTGAAAACATTTTGCCTCTCACTCAAGTGGGTTCTTTAGTTCTACCTGAACTCAGCGGGTGTTTTCAACAGTTTGCTTATCTCCTGCTCTATTAGTTCGCATGTACTATATTTTAACACAACCAAATTCCCAATAAGGCTGTTCTTAGATACATCATTTTCTGTGACTATTGTCAGACAATGGAATGAGTACAAAATAATGACTGAAACGCAGCTCATTAAGACTACATGTTAACTAAATATCACTTCATAGTCATTTCCAAGGTACTACTTTGTACCACCAAAGCCCTGATTTTACATTTTGTACTCACCATACACATGAGCTAAAAACATCACCTGTATTTATATGCATGTAAATACATGATAAATGGTCACACTAAGTAAAAAGCAACTTCATGTTGTAGTCACACACTTATTTATGTCTGTATCAACTGCTGTGTGGCCAACTGTATTTCTCCACGCTGCCAATCACAGATGCAGAGAGAGTGTTCTTCCTGAAGGCGACAGTGGCACCAGCCGCTCAACTGTATTTAAAGGTACAGACACTGAAACACCCCGGTCAGAGCAGGGCTAAAACCAATAGTTACACAACCATGTTAAAATAAATTGTTTTGCCTTGTTTTCAGCTGAAAATCAAAAGACTTTCTGGGGTCAGAATGCTATAAACCTTTTACCTGACCTCAATACAACTCACACAACTGCAATATTTATTGACTGTACAAGTGAAAGCGTTACATTTTTTTAATTGTTGTTTTTTATATTGTTTTTGTTACTTAATTGTCTCACTATCAACACATACACTTTCACTTTTTAATATTATTATTTTCTGTTTTTAATTGATGCAATGTGCTGTCTTTGGTCGCTACTGGGTCAGCATTCATTGTATGTACTGTACACTGATAATGAAGGTTCTCTCTTAACGTAGTTTCCCAAGCCTGAGAATATTTCTTGGGTATGTGGAAGAACTTGGGTCCTCTTAAGGTCTCATTACAGTTCACTTTCCATAGCTCATGAATGTCCTGAGTAAACTTGTTGGTTATTTGGTCAGTTATTGCTGAAATAGCAGGTCTGGACCAACACTGCGTCCTGTCACAAATCATGGCCATAAATCATTCCTTATCCAGAATGTTTGCAGTAAGAATATTATTGATGTCTCCCAAGGACTTTTGCTACCTATAATACATTTTATGAGGCTCAGCTGTCCCTTTGTGCCATCAATCACTTTATAAATGACAGTGTCACCTTGTTCCAGACAGTCTGTATCTATTTGGAAAGTAAAACTCTGCACCTGCTTAGAACTGGTTAATGATCTCTCTTTTCCCCCAAAAGTGTACGTTTTTTTCCAACTACAAAATCCCCCTCATACAGTATAACATCTCTGTGATTATTCACAATAGACTCTTTCCTGCCGTTAACCCTGGCTCTTAGTAACAAGTTTTATACCTAATAAATACAGTTTTCTAGAATATTTTAGCCTAACACAGTCTGCCTTAAAAGGCACATGCTAATTTTTCCCAAAGGTGAGTGCAGTCTGGTATACTGCATAGTGGGTGTGGCAGGTTTACAGTTAGAAAAACAGATCAAACTAGAGGCAAGACGTAATAACTCAGTATCATTTATCACTGAATAATTACACAAATGAATGTAACTGACCAGATATCTCCTTACTCCCACTGCAGTCTATTACACAGTCCATTCATTTCGTCAGCTGTGTGCGTGCGTGTGTGCGTGCGTGTGTGGTAATCAGTTCCCTACAGCTAGCATCCATCAGGTGACTACTAGTCTTACAAACAGGCCTAAATATAATCATGCTTGACTTCACCCTCTGAGAGGCAGAGGGAGACTGGGAGAAACAAAAACAGATTAGCTAATTAGCAGCTTCATCATGGCTAGTCTCTGGTGGTCTGTATTTACCCCTGTCTCTGGATGTCACAGCTCTACAGGGGCAGGGGAGGAAAATACAAGCATGTTCTTATTAGCTCTTTAACAGCTAGACATGGATGGCATTTTAGAGCTGGTTCTGCCTGTCAGGATGTGGTTCCCCAGTCCAATAACAGCTATCAGAATGCTGAATGTCAACACGGTAGGACCTCAACAAATACACACAAATCAGTAGATTTTTAAGACAATTATGGGTAATTACTATGATAATAAGGAAGCAGTTTGGTTTCTAAACATGATCTTAGATCAGCATACATAGCAAATGTTATCTGATGTTACCATACTATTCAATAAGTGTATAAACAGGCCAGTGTTGGTGCTTTCAATATTGGAGTTGCTGGGCTTCTCCTCTTCTTCTGATTCTTCTGGGACTCCCTCTAAGGGCATTGCCAAGGACACTGTTTTCCATCCTGGCAAGCTCCAGTAGGGACTTCCCACACAGAAATAAAGCCTCACCACACTCATCTGCAGGCCGTTATGGACCTGTATGGCCAGTATGGACAACGGCCTACAGAAGGCCACCTTCTGTAAGCCATTATCACTTCATTCAATGGTCCTGGAGCCGTGATTTTGCAGTCACAAAGAGAAACAAAGGTCCACATTCAGAGGTGGGAGGGGTTAGTAGTGACGTACGTCAGGAGACTGGAGTTCCAGTCTCAGCTGTCTCAGACCATATGTAGCATCTTTTTTTTTTTGTTATTTTTAAGTCTCATTTTAAAATTCCTTTTCATTCGCTGTTTTTCACTCAGGTGTTTACTTGTGTTTTAAGTTGGTGTTTGATATTTTGAATTCAATTTTTGTAGACTTTCCACAACTTTAAATCAGAACTATTAAGTTAGGTTTTAAAAAGTATCACAATTTGGCTATAAATACATCCTATCGCTAATATTACTACATGTTACAAAGTTTCACTTTTTAAATAAAAATATAATAATAAACTTTATTTATATAGCACACATAAGAACAGCGTTGACAAGGTGCTTTGACAGTTAAAACATGCAGAAACAGACAATCAAGCAAGACATAAGGAGATACGGCAGAGCAGACAATTAAAATCCATCCATCCATCCATTATCTATACACTGCTCAATCCTTATTAGGGTCGCAGGGGGTGCTGGAGCCTATCCCAGCTGACTTGGGGCGATGGCAGGGGTCACTCTGGACAGGTTGCCAGTCTGTCGCAGGGCTACATATACAGACAAACAATCACGCTCGCAGTCACACTTACGGGCAATGCAGAATAATCAATTAACCTCAGCATATTTTTGGACTGTGGGAGGAAGCTGGAGAAGCCGAAGAAAACCTACGCATGCACAGGGAGAACATGCAAACTCCATACAGAAAGATCCCAGGAAGGCCAGGACGCAAACCAGGGATCTTCTTGCTGCAAGGCAGAAGTGCTAACCACTACGCCACTGTGCAGCCCAGACAATTAAATAATAAAAATTCTAATAATAAGGTAAGTGAATAATTAGCTAGATTAGGACACATATCAAACAAAAGAACTAGGCAGTTTAATAAGCGAAGAATAAGATTGAAGTTAGAAATTAAAAAAATCTAAAATTAGAGCATTAAAGACAACATAACACCAAAGAACTCGGCAGCTAAAATTAAAATAAAGCAAGAAAGAATGCATAAAATAAACAGGTAAAGTGTACATAAATACAGAGTAGAACACTAAAACTAATTAAAGCTAAAAGTAAACTTCACATAAAAGCATGTCTATCAAAGTGGGTCTGAAGAAGTGATTAAAAAGAAATTACTGACTCTGCAGGTCTTATCTCTTCAGGCAGGTCATTTTGTACATTTTCACAGAGACACCTCCACTGGAGATGTGACATGCACTCATTCATGTGACCAATAGAGGTCATGTATATAATCAAGGCTGTTTTGTGTTTATCAACAAATTGTATGTATGATAGCATGCTTTCTGGCCTACTACATGGTGGAGGAGGTCCCTTGTGGTCCCAGTATTTTGGAAAGACGTGTGGTGATACCGGCCATTTATGGGGTGACAGCTGCACCCAACCATAACTGGCTGTAGGAAAATAGCTATTTCACTAGCTAGTAAGTTGACGTTGACATTGATGTTAATCCCACTTTCAACACGGCTGTGACTCAAAGCCTAATCATTCAGGTGAATCATTTCTGTAGGTATAAAAAGAAGGAATGAGATAATTGCTGTCATTTTGGAACACTGTGTTATCACTAAAAATGAAATGACCACATAAAAACAGCATGACCTGTCAGGTGTTAAAACCAAAAATATGTCAGCCATGATGATTGATTATTTCATCTTCTGTACTGTATCATAGTCAAACAAAAAGACTGTTTTCCAGCTTCCTTGACATGTTTTGTGAAATAAACCAGCAGAAGCACAGAGTGTTCTCCCACACAGAACAGGATAAAGCAAAACACAACCCACAGAGATAACACAGTATTCCAAAATCATGCCAGTTTTGTTGTTGCGAACCTATGGAGAGATCCACAGTCATTTGTTTCTTTGTTTTCTTAGGCTCTTACGTCAAAACCAAGGCAGCCAGTATCATAAGCATGACTTCAGATGCCACTAGTTGTTTACATTCTTGCTTCTGGTAACTGGTCACTGCGACATCCTTCACAATGACATTATACAGGATGTGAAAGATAGTAAGCTATAATTGATTGGAGACCAACCAGTCATGTCTTTTGGCCAAGCCAGAGCAAAAATTTATGACTCAATCATCATGGAATTTGACACAGTGACCATCTTGCCAGTGTGAACCATTCATAAACTGTATCGCACAATTTTCCAGTGCAGTGATGGATTACTGGAAATATTTTATGTACTTTTTTTCCCCTTTCGTCTTCAAATGAAGTTGGTTACATAATTTGGAACAACTGTTTGATCATTTGACTCCTTGTGCTGCCCTAGGCTACATTGTCAAGAAATATTGCACAAACCTTCATTGCTGTGCCAATGACACCTAGCCTTACTAGACCAGATGAAACTATTCCTTAAACTTCAAGCATGCCTTAAACACTTAAAGGCGATTTTGAAACCTTAGAAGCACACTAGTGGACCAAATAGTTACTCTGGATAGTAGTTCAAACACAAAACATGTCTCTAGGATGACCTTCTTTCACCTGCACAATAATGTCAAAACTAGGAACATCTCTTGTCAGAGCTGGACGACTGTAATTCCCTATATCATTATATTTCGTCAACTCTTCAAAGCGCGTCCAGTTTATTCAAAATGCTGCAGCCAGAGTTCTGACAGCAATTAGCAAGAGGGATCACATTTTTATATTAGCTTCTCATCATTGGCTCCCTGTAAATCAACAATAGACTTTCAAATCCTTCTCCTTACATGTTAAGTCCTGAAAGACCAAGCTCCATCTCATCTTTAAGACCTCGCAGTACCATCCTTTTCCAGGAGAACACTTCACACAGAGTGTGGAAGCTTTTTTGTGATTCCTAGTGTTACCAAGAGCAAAACGGGAGGCCCGTTGGACTATCAGGTTCCTCTGTTGTGGGTTCAGGAGACAGACTTGATCTCTACTTTTAGGATTACATCAAAAACTGACATCCCTTAGTTATGCTGCTACAGTTCTCTCATCTACTCTCGTCTCTTTCACTCTACACACATTTATATGCCTCCATTGCATGACATTAATATTGTGCTTTCTCTCTTCCGTAGTTTGTGTCTGGAAATTTCTGATCCACAGTTACTGTCTTAAACAAATGTGGTCTCACCCTAATGTGGCCTTGAAAACATGAGCCCAGTTAATTGAAACTAACTGCTGGTACCAAGCAACCTTTTAGTTCCTGCTGAAAACACCAGTTTATTATACACAAGCATCCCCACATCACCTGACCATGTATGAGAAAAAACCAGAGGACATGTAGCCAGCGACAGGTAGCAAGGTCAACCACACTGCTGCAGACACACATAAACATGCATACATACAGGAGGGGAAGGAATGACCTTGCTGTGCTGCTGATGGAATCAGGAAGGCAATATGTCACCTCTAAACAAAAGCTGTTCAAACCATATTTAGGCATCTTCCAGCTACAGACATACACACACACACACACACACACACACACACACACACACACACACACACACACACACACACACACACACACACACACACACACACACACACACACACAGACGGTTGTCCAGCCTGGAGTGGTTCCCAATAAACTGATGTCAGTATTGAAAACAGATTAAGCTTGTCCTTGTCTTTGTTCTCGTTCTTGTGTCTCTCCACAGGGAACCAGGAGGCACACCAGCCAATAAGAAGAGAGGAGGAAGGTGTTTCCTTCTCACATCTGTGTGTGTCATCTCGGGTTATGTTTTCAGTGCACGTCAGAGGACCTGGCTGATGCATTAACATATTAATGGGAATATACTGTAGTATTTGTACAGGTGAAGACAGAAATGGTTTTGGTGCCTGTAGCCTAGGGCTGGGCGATATGGCCTAAAAAAAATCTCCAATTTTTTCACAAAAAATCCCGATTCACGATTTATCCAATTTTTTTTTTTTTACCCCCTACCTAATCTCCACACACCGCAGTCCAGTCTACTCTATATAAATGAGCTGCAGCCCTCTCCAGGTAAACACACCGGATCGCAGCTGGAAATGCGCCGCATATGGCATGCTGGTCCGGTTGCAGTGCGTTTCCCGCTGCGATCCGGTGTGTTTACCTGGAGAGGGCTGCAGGTCATTTGCATAAAGTAGACTGACTTCTACTTTATGCAAATTGGATGCGGGGTGTGGAGATCCCACGCATCGTGAAACTGTCCTCAAACTTCTAAACTAGGCGTCGGTGACCTAAAACGAGGACAGATTCAGCTGCTGCACAGATTATTTCTCGCCTCAAATGCTTTCAGAAATACTTTTCGCTGACGTGTTTTTTGAAATATAAGGGAAAATTTGTGGCCAAGCCGCTGTGTTTATCCGACTTGTCTGCTGGACTGTCCAGCTGAAAGCTCGGTCATGTGACCACGTAGTGGCCTGCTGTTGCTCAGCACTGTCATGTGACCATGTTGTGGTCCGCTAGTGACCGCCCGCCGTCCGTGTGATTTTCAGATGCGGTGCGTTGCCGTGCGGGAAAATCGCATCTAATGGACACGCGCCTTTAGATCTGCACTGCTCGCCGCCATGTTGTTTGTGTATCAAGCGCAGGGGGGAGGGGGGCACGCACTCTTTTTTTTTTTTTTTTTTTTTTTTTTCCTTTTTTTTTGTCTGCATTTATTCTCATTGTTTAACTCCACAAAGGGGGAGTCAACATTGTATGAGATCAATGCATATTTTAGTCTTGCAGCCAAATATTTTAATATTTAGTGCGTGACCATCACCGGCCCTCCCTGAAAGCTAAACAGACATTCTTTATTAGAACCTCGCCTATTATAAGTCCACGGGAGGCATTGCTACACCTCAGTGGTGTGTGGGGCAACAGAGACTGGACAGGACAAACAGGACGAACAGGATAGAAATAACAGGCGGTTGCAATGCAATTAAAGATTGTAAGGTGGTGTGTTATATTCCCAACTACTACTGTCCATCAATAAAAATAAATAAATAAGTAAAGTGAAAAAGAGAAGAATACCAACCAACGCAAATGAAAAAAGATTCAATAAATAAATAGATTAAACCAAAGTACAGAGCCACCATAATTGTGGATGTCTTGATATATAAAATAGAATAGAATAGAAAAGGCCATAAGAGGAACTAGTGCAAAAGAGATGAGTTAGGGTAGAGATTCTGGAGAGATTCTCAGCACATTCTGGCGGGTCCCAGCATTAGCTGAAATGGACTCGGCAGTAGCTGACGAGACCTGATCAAACATGCAAGTGTGAAGGACCCCGAAGCCCAGAAACAGCAATCACGGCAATGCAGGGCCAAGCCAACAGGGCACCCCTCTCCCCGGGCCGTAGGAGCCACAGGCACCGCCCCCAGAGAGCCACGGGGCCACCGGAACGACGCTAACCCGGAAAACAAGAGGGAGCAGCCTACTGACACCCCCAGTGCACCAAGACCGACCCCGGCTGCCGGGGCAACGAGACCCAGCCCGCCAGCCTAACCCCAACCCCGCCCACCCCATCCCCCACCCACACCGCCCACCCCACCACCCTGACCACGCCCCCCCCACCCCCACACCCTCCCCGAGGGGGCCAACGGTCCCCACGCAGCCAGGAAGCCATACACAGGGGCCGAGCGGGCCCACCGAAGGGGCAGCAACCAGCCATCACAAGGCAGCCCGCCACCGGACCGTACAAAGTACATCGGAGCCGGACCCGAAGCGAGTCCAGAGGGTAAAAATGGACAGTGTGGTGGGGCCCGTCGAACCCAACAGGGAGGCACCCCGCACACACCCCGCACCAGGCCCCAGGCGAACGCAGTACACCCAGGGCCCCCGCTTCCCCGCAATGCGCCCTGACAACCCACCAGGACAGAGCCACCACACGCCACCAGCCCGCAGTACGGCTACAGCGCCCACCAGGACAGCCAATCCAGCCCCGCAGCCCACCAAGAGCCATCGCACCCGCTTGGACCCGTCGGGGGGGGCACGCACTCTGAACTACGGGAGCCCAGCAGGCAGGCGTTGGTGGTGGATGTTGATGAGAAAATCGATTTTCATTAAAACAAATCGACATTAAGTACAAAGTCGAATTAATCAATAAAATCGATCGCCCAGCCCTACTGTAGCCTAAAACTGACAAGTTTATTTGTAATATTGAAACTGAGCTAATGTTCAACACTAATGCCAGAAGAGATTTTTGTCAGCGAGGCAGAGATAGCAAGCTCTCTGTAGCTTCAGGAGACCAGGATGCAGTGCACATACCAGACTTCTTGTCTCTTCAGTACTTTTCTCTGACGGGATAACGTAACAATCTGATATGATTTGTTGTCTCTGAGGGTTACCCACAACAGCTCTGGAACAACATTAGACACAGGACACACACAGAGATCCCCATCACAATACATCAGTACATAAAAAAAGGGATCAACCAAGCGATTGGGATTCATCCTCTAGGGACCAGGAATGTCTGTGTAGAAAATAATGCCAAATCACTCAGAGGTTGTCAGTACCATTCACTCAAAACCAACAAGAGCATTTTCATAGTGGCAGAAAAGAAACAGGCAGAGGACCAAAGTCACCTAAGTTACTATGATTCATCCTCTGGAGATGCAAGGAACGTGTGAATTCAGGACTCTCTATCCAGAATCTGTAGTCAAGATATCTGACGTTACACCAAAGTACTGGGCCAGTGATCGCAAGGAATGATTGTCTGTTCCTACGTTTTACAACCACAAGAACATGTTGCTCAGTGATAAGCAAGCAGCACAAATATCTACAACCAGCAGAATGAGTCACCTTATGTTACTCTTCACACCTGCACAAACTGCATCAGCAGCACACCAGAACAGAAGATATTTATGGGTGATCATAGTTTCTCCTGCACAAAGTGAAAGTTGCTTGTCACACCTCTGAACATGAATGAAATTCAGCACTTTCTGCACACGATGCCCTTAGCATAACCCTGCTGTTAAGATTAAGAGAAACCACTTGTACTGTAGATAGGGATGAAAACAGACATGTTCTCTGGTCTTAAAACCCAGTATATTCCTGTTGACTTTATTATGTCCATCTCTGTATTATTAGAAGAGCAATGCCTGTTTAGTTACAGAAGAAGGCCAACACATGCACACACCCACACACGCAAGCACACACACACACACACACACACACACACACACACACACACACACACACACACACACACACACACACACACACACAGTAGGAGCAGCCACAGCATACCGCTTTTCATCCTTACACAAATGTGACTTGACTTAAAAAACCCACATCAACGCAGCAGCTCTGCAACAAAGCAGCAATTTCACTCGCAGCATGCACTGGGTCTGAGCACCTGGACCTGGGCACCAAACCCACTACAATGAAAAAATACAGGATAACGTCACATGATACAAAACAAAACAGAAAATAAGAAGCAACTGGCTTACCTGGTGAGGAGGTGTGATGGAGTGATTTGGATGGACATGGAAAGAAAAGACAGGAAGAGAATCTGTTAACTACTGCTCTGCAAAAATACTGCACAGAAAGGCATGAAGTTCTTCAGTATATTTCATGTCAGGTGTGGAAAAACAATAACGTGTTTCACCCCTGAACATTTCATAACAATAGTCGGTAAGATACGACACAATATGCAAACAACTTTTCTTGCGCTCATCAATACATCATGGCACAACAGTAATCTCCTGACATACAATCGTTCATACTTTAAAGCACATGTAAAAAGAATCAATGTTATCAATCTAACAATTAAAACCAGTAAGGCCAATAAAACTGATAAAGGAGTCAAACAGGAATATTACCCTCTGTACCAGAATACTGCACAATCAGCAGTATTGACAACTGCAATTTTTATCAAAATTATTCATTGATTTCAGAGATGAAGTATTTATTTCTCTATTTAAATAAACAGAGCACCACCACTACCACCATTTCACTAGCATGTTCTGCTACATTCCTATGAGTGCACAAATTATATTTAACACAATCTTCACTTGTATTCAGGGAAACATAAAAATAAAATTGTATCCAAAACACTTCACTTCCTCAACATTTGCTAAATGGTAGCCACTACAATTTCCCAATGTTGCCTAAATGCCCCACATTCACCCTAAATGAAGCTAGAGGAGCGGCTATGCACAGAGAAGACTCTAGTCTCCACCCAGCAGCTCAGACAGGTGTGTGACCAAAAATTACTTTAAAAAGCATGATTTATCCACACAAACACCATTTAAATTTTTTTTTTTAAATTTTCATTTACATGGACTGTTCTTTAATGAGGAGCGTTTTGAATGAATGAAGCATTTCAGTGTCAAAATTACAGTCAGTTGTGTTCATTTAATCAAGAAAGCCAAAGTCATAATCATGGTTCATATTCTATTAACTGTACAGCTCTACAGCTGTTGTTCCATTTCTTTTTGAAGCCAAACTTTTCTTTTCAATGTTTCTCTCCTGTTCCTTGCTGTTCTGTTACACAGACATCTCTCATATGTAAATCATGGAAAAAGAGAACCATACAAGTTTTTGGGGTTTTTTTGTATCGAGGCACTTTAGCTGTAAAAAACAAGTCGAGAAAGAGAGCAATTACCTCAAGCCAAACACACCAGAGCACATCGATCGTATTTCACATGCAAACCAGCATAAACACAATGTTCCATTCAAAAACTCTGATGTGGATCAGCTCTAAATATGCATCAGTCTGATCACATTCTCTCCTCTGTTGGCCATGCAAGATACGAGACATAACACACCTTGATTTGAAAATATGTTTTTTATTGTCCTCCTCCATCTGCAACAACTTCAGGTCCCATCAGTGCTTCATAGTGTTAAATGTGTCCAAGCATGGACTTCTCCTTCAAGGAGTCACCTTTAAAAGTAACAGTTCAACATTTTGAGAAATCTACTAATTCACTTGGTTGACTGAAGTTGGATGAGAAGATGAACAGCACTATCAACAGCTCCTAAGCCTGTATGGATTAATAAAGATACAGCACATTAATCAGTGAGCTTTAAGGGTGTTTGTAGAGGATTTTGTCAACTCTGGACACAGCCATGTTTCCTTCTTCCTTATCTTAAGACTTTTTGCTGCGATAAACCAACCAGTTGCTGGTTGTGGCTTTAAATTCTTTGGCCATATCTTTGGTTTGGATTCAGAATCACTCCCTGCATTGGCTTTGATAGAGTTTGGCATGCTAAAATGTTGTCTTCCAATGCTAGTGTGATAACAAAAACTCTCATTCTATACACCAGTTAAAGAAATTAGTGCTGAATTATGTTTTACCTCCATATACTGTCTGTGACTGTAGTTCTACAGTCATTTTATGTCCTGCGTAGAGACACTTGAATGATTATCAGTTAATGTGGCCCATCTCTGCTTATTGACAAACACATCTAAAGCAGAGCAAATCTTCAGTGTTCTTGTAGTTAATCTCAGGTGTGCGTCAGCCCCTGGCTGAGTGAACACTTCGGAGAGGATGTTTGGCAGGAAACATGTCCAGCTGAGCCAAGACTGTCTTTTCATACTGTAAACAGTCAACTCAGAACACACATGGTACAGTAAAGTCAAAACTTCTTAACGTACTAACTTTTGCACACTGTTCTGGCAGAGTGTGCTGCCAGTGCACAAACAGCTCAGCAGATTAAGGCAGAGAGACTAGTGATGACCAAAGCACTGCCAGGATGTGTGTATTATTCAGAGGATGTTCAGACTGAAGGAGTCCTCTTCTCCCATCTCTTCCTCCCCTTTGTGTTCCTGCTCCCCTTTTTTCCTCTCCTCCCCTTTGTATTCACTCATGCGCTCCTCTTTTCAAAATTTCCACAGCCACAACTTTGTCCTCTCCTCCTTGAACTTCTCCTCTACAAAAACATATTTCCTGACTACTTCCAGGTCTTCTCCTTGTCACTCTCTCCTCTCCTGAGAGAACCTTCCTCTCCTTTCACCCTATCTTCTGCCCAGTCCTTGTCCTGCAGCTTCCAAATACTCTTGTTTTTGTTGTAAAAACGCTGATAATTATACAAGATATCTCTCATTTAGCAAACGGCCATATGTAAAATGACAGAACAAATGCTTCTGTTTATGTTGTCACTAAGTGTATCTAATTTTAGAATTATATTTACAGTATTAAACTTTAAATTAATAGCTTCATCTATTAAATAAAAAGCAAATGTTTGTGAAATGACTATACATTTATATATGCATTTAAACAGTTTTGATGTCAAAACAATTCCCATTATCTGATATATACAAATATGATTGTTTTTAGGTATTCACTAGTATTTAATGTTATTTTACATTAGAAATGCAAACTTTCAGTTTTGTTATTTTAGTGATATTTATTTTAGTGTATCTCAAAAATATGTAAAATAAATAAATACACAAAAAAAATCTGTGAAATAAACCTGAAAATGTCAGAGTATTCGGATCTCAAAATGAATATTTGGATGCCACCACAAGGACCGAATATTTGGATATTCGGATATTAGGGTCCAGCCCTAGTTAAAAGGCAGCACAGTTTGCTGGCTGGACTACATTAAGAGGTAACACTTTTTTTGAACAAATACACCAAAGTCAGCAGGAGGTGGCTGCAGGGAAACATTGGTGTACTGCAGGGAAACATGGTGTACTGCAGGGAAACAGGACAGTGTAACATTGTCTGAAACAACTTTGTTGATACATCAGTGCAAAAGGCCGGGATGTGGGGTTTCCCAGGATGTCTGGAGCATGCCAATGTCATCTGGCGCCAGATACAAAATGCCAAAAAGGAACGGAGAGACCTACACGTGGTTTTCTTAGACCTTGCCAACCACTTTGGGTCAGTCCCTCACAAGGTCTTGTGGACGGCCTTCAAGCACTTTGGTGTAGCAAAGCACATCACTGATTTGGTCAAGAGCTACTTTCAGGATCTCCAGTTCTGTTTAACATCTGAGAATGACACCACTGCCTGGCAGCATCTGCTGATTGGCATCATGGCAGGCTGCACAATTTCCCCTCTGGCATTCGTCATGGCAATGGAGTTGATCATACATGCATCTCGTTGGGTAGTGGGAGATGAGAGGGCCAACAATGGCCTGCGTCTTCCACCAATTAGCAATTAGAGCATTCATGGACGACATGACCATCATCACAACAACAAAACCATGCCCTACAAGCTTGCTTCAGAAACTGCAAGAAAATATCCTCAGGTGTCTAGTCGATAAACTCGAGTGTAGGAAAGTATCCATCAACGACCAACCTCTCAACAACCAGGATGTGTACTGACACCAACCATTGTTTGTTTGGAGGGGGACATGCCGAGGGTCAGCCCCTCAAACCCTGACCTGACCCCACTGAATGCAGCCAGGGACTGGCAGATG
This sequence comes from Amphiprion clarkii, assembly GCA_027123335.1. Lineage (NCBI taxonomy): Eukaryota > Metazoa > Chordata > Actinopteri > Pomacentridae > Amphiprion > Amphiprion clarkii. Next base: position 10,432,824 of record CM049587.1, on the reverse strand, counting down.
TGAGTCGACCTAGATCAGAGGTTCATTTTCTCTCCGGAGATTGCAACAACTACCCTGCGACAACACCTCCTCCTCTGGTCTAATTCCCACCAGTTCGCCTACATCATAGAACTGACAGTTCCCTGGGAGGTTGACATCGAAGAAGCGTGTGAGTGTAAGAAGCTGCGCTACTCCAACCTAGCAGCTGAGGCAGAGGACAGAGGCTGAAAGATAAGGGTGTGCCCGGTGGAGGTGGGGTGTAGGGGTTTCATAGCCAACACAACAGCAAAACTCCTTAGGGAGGTCGGAGTCAGGGGACAGGCTCGCAGAAAAGCTATCAAAGAGCTGGCCAACACCGCCGAGAGGACGAGCCATTGGCTGTGGCTGAAGAGGAGTGACACCACTTGGGCTGCTACGGTGAACAGCTAACCACGGGACACACACCCAGGCTTGATCAACCTTTGGTAGGCCTGCCTCAGCAGAGGGTGTATTGTGATAATTGGCTGAAATACCCTGTGACGCTGAGGTACACAACTGACGATGTGTCCTGCTGGTAAAACCTTACAGCAGCCATCAAGAATTCCCGAATTAGAAGTGGTGCAAACACCAAGGATTGCAACATCTAGTCCTTTCAACGAATCTGTGAACCAAATCAAAGTCTATCATTGTAGGTGTCTAAACAGAACCAATAAAAAGTGTAATTATGCTCTGGTCAATGCAGGTGGCGATCATATGACGTATAAGCAGACCATACACATTATAGAATAGAATATCCTTTATTAGTCTCACAAGGGAACTTACTGATATGACGAGTGTTGATATATGAGATATTTGCTAACTATCATGTCATGATTCAGACACACTGTTAAGGTTCCATCAACACATTCCTACCCATTGCTTTCTGTATCGGTTGTCATCTTAACAATGTGACACATCACTGTTTATGTTTCCTACCATTGACATACATTATGTTGTCCATGACCCAGAGAACAGTTGAAATTTTATCACAGTATCACACATCCCTGACAACATCCTCTGACACCACAGTGCATAACCTGCACAGTGTTTACAGCATCCAACAATATTAATTAATAGCTTTGTGTTAAATGAGTGGAGTAGCAACAACATCCCTCAACTTCAGTTCTTGCAGTTGGAGTGACTAAATGTGTGACAGATTTACACAGAAAAATGCTGCACAGAGATTTATTAATAACAGATCATGTTATTTGTTATCATTACAGACTCAAACTAAGGGACATACCACCTTCATATTACAAAGTCATTGAGCAGGACTGAGCCGGTAGATGACTGTGGAGCTGAGATGTTTCTGGCAGGCTAAGTGGGAAACTTCACAAGGGCTCAGAAACAAAATCCATACGGTAATTGCATAGAATCAAGGTCCTGTTTCAAGATATTCACTGGTTGAGTGAATATATTTAGAAGTGTATATTTTATAGTATAATAATATAATGATTTCTAATTATTAGAGGATTATATTATAGTATAAAATAATAATATTTTCTTGTTTCTTTTATGTATAGCTGCTATTCAATAGTATTAGTGCTGTGAAACTACAACCAGCAATTACGATTATCTGTTTTTATCTTTTTCTTTTCTTTTTTCTTTTTTAAATGGACTAATTGTTCTCTGAGCTCCAAGTTTGGGCTGAACAATTAATCAAAATCAAATTCAACTTACAGTTAGAAACAATGCAATTAGCAAATTGTAACAGTTGCAAATTAGGATATACGAGGTGAGGCTATTCAACAATGAGACTAATGCTGAAAACATATTTTATTTCATTGAAGCAGGTTAAAAGTACGGTATAACAGTTCATCAAAATACAATTTAAATTGCACCATGGCCAACAGCAAAACCAAAATCGCAGAAGTTGCAATTTTTGATAAAGGTGAAATGTCTCACTACATATTATTATGAATTCACCTGCAGGGAAAAAATGACATCATCACCTTTACATTTGTTTCAGTAGAAAAGAAACACAACATTTACCATTTCCACTAAAATCACATGACAGATGGCAATACGGTGGTCCCTCACTATATCGCCATTCACTTTTTGCGGTCTCACTATATCGTGAATTTTGGGCTGGGTTTGGTTCCGCAGATGTTTCGCAATTTTGCGGAATGTTGCGGTACAAATATTTTTCTGTATTTATTATCGTGTCAAGTTGCACTGAAAAAATAACACTGGAGAAGAGATGACTGCTTTTTATGCACTATTAAACTGCCATATGCTTTTATTTTGACACAGACTATGATATAAATGTGGCAGGAAGTCATCAAACACACTATACTTCACACTCACGGTCCTGACAACATAACACTTAGCCAAACTAACTAGGCTGACTAAACCACAATAACACAATAAAACACAAATACAAGTAACACTCTAACACTAACATAAACCACAATAATGACATTTAAACCCCCAACACCCCGAAATCCCATGGTGCATTGCAGCACCACAGTTCAGTCATTGCGACCAGCTGTGTCATTGCTACGTAATTTTAATAATTTTGTGGTTAAATAAGCATGTTTTAGTCTAAAAAAAAAATGAAAGCACTGTAAAAAAAAAATGTTAAAAAAATAACATATTAAAAGAACATTTAATGTAAGTAAAATGCGTAGCGTACAGCGCTGGGCTCTGATTGGCTCAGCGACCGTAGCATCAGTCTCCTCTGTCTCCCCTGTGTGTAGCGCACATGGTATAGCGGCATTCAGTATCTGGCCCTGTCCGTTTCACACAGACATCCGATCGCTGAGCATAGTGTTGCTCTGCGGTGATGTGCAGTGTGTGGGGAGGGTTTATGAAGCCTTAAAATATATATGAAGAAAGAAAAGCACTCAGAGAGTGTAATACTCCGCCAAGACTGTTCATTCTCTGACCTTGCATTGAACACAGGCGTGGTCATGCATGTGTGCGTGAATCGCATGGCCTAAATATGTAGCGGGCGGAGGGAATTGATGGGACCCCCACAATTTAATCAATCAATCAATTGCTCCTTGTATCATTTCTGATAAGTCGCCACTGGTGGATTTGTAGTAGGATCACATGATCGTTAGCACGGAACTGACGTAGCGTTCACTTGATGTCATGGTTACAGTGACGCTGTGCCGGCCTCTATATCTCGCAATAGGAAATCTTTAACAAATCCGTGGATCCAGACTATAAGCCGCATCACTGCCAAAATCGAATCACTTGGTCCTAGTGTCATTTCTGACCTACCCTGAAAATTTCATCCAAATCCGTTGGTCTGTTTTTGAATAATGTTGCACAGGACGGACAGATTCACAGAGAAATGCTGATCGTCACATAACTCCACTGCATTTCTGGGTGGAGTAAAAATAAATATTGTAGCATTGGATTTGTGTATTATTGTGTTCATTTGCATTTACTTTATTTTGTTTATTATTTTGGTTGTTTATTTATGTTGTGCCTTGGATCTTATTTCGTTGATTATTTGGTCAGATATTTTACTGTTTTGTGTTTGCTTATTGCCCTGCTCAATTTAATTGTGGCACAGCGGGAGAGCCGGTAAGAGCGTGGTCCATGTTTGTTGTGCTGAGCGGTGAGTAAAACCTGCCGAAAACTGTCCTGTCCTGCTAGGGATGTTTAGCATGGAAGACAGCAAAAGATATGAGCATATGAGTGGGTTACAAAATAATTGTAACCCGCCTGACCCACATCCCTGGAGAGGGGTGAGTCGACCAATATTTAAGGGTTACAATATAGTCGCTACTTGGCAGATTTTCGGTTATCGCAGGAGGGTTTGGAACTTAACCCCCGCGATAGACGAGGGATCACTGTACTCGTCAAAATTCTCACAGAATGATAAATCATTAAGCTGAAATTCTAACTTTTAGTGGTTGTTCATGCTGCCAGTTGATGAATTTATACTACAAAGTTTGGCATGCTGTGGTTCAACTAGCATCTCATCTTTTAAAATGCTCCATCACAAGTTTAAAGTGTATTACACAGTAAAAATTGACATCTCCCAGACATGTCCCCCAAATCATTCAGCCGTAGCCTTAGCAAATACATTCTATTGCACAGTTTGATTGGCCATCATAGAAATCTGTGAACTGAACACATTTTTTGCTCATTAAATTGCTAATTCTCCTCAGAAATCCTCCAGGGGTCCACCTCTACATTTTTTTATAATTTCCTAAAATGTGTGACTCTTCCTTTAACAGGCCCTTGAAAAGTCCTCCTCTGCTCACCTTTGTGCTGCTCCCCTCTGCATCACCACCGTGTCGCTGCCCACACTGATTTCCCGTTTTACATAAAGTCATTAGTGCAGGTGCTTCATTTACACACAGTGAACAATGCTTGGATATTCCCTCAGTTTCTCTTCGTTGCACTGTTTCACCACCTAGTCGCAGATTTACCCTCTTATGTAAAGTCATCAGTAAAGGGGATCCCTATTCAAAATATTTAGAAACCTACGAAAGAGTCCAGCCTGGGAGGAATGTGTAGTACTAGCAATCAAACACAAAGGAGCTGGAAGGAGGAGGATAAGGGTACGTACAGAAGGACAGATTACAATAGAGAGACAGGGGATTCACTGCTGAGATAAGCAGAGGGAGATAGAAGGAGAGAGGGCGTTGACACTAAGCTGACAGAGAAGAACATTATCAGGCTGCTACACAGGCACCCGAGAGCTCTTCCTTTCCTACTTTAACTCTTTTTCTTCTTCTGTTATTCCTCTCCCTCTGATTATAGATGCTCTACTTCTTTTCTTAATGTTTATTTATTCCCACCATCTCCCTCTCATCCTGCAGGTTAAGGTCATATAAAAAATATGTTTATATGTTGTATATGTCTATGTGAAGAGAAAGTGTGGAGACTATGGGACCCTAGGGCAGCAATCTAACTCGTGTTGGGTTTTCCTTTTCTTTTGTTCACTGTTATTTTAGTGATTTGAAATATGTTGAAACACAAATTCACTATAATGATTAAACTTTCAGCAATGATATACAGAGAACAATTGAACTTATTTCATCACATTTCTGTCCACGGCAACGACGTTGAGCTGGCCATAAAAAACTTAGACAAGAAGTTACTGATGTTTTACGAAATACAAGGAATGTGGATGGTTATATACTCATGAGCCAAAACATTCCAACTACCTTGACAGGCACAGTGTTGATGATCTCATAGTAACAGCACGTCACAGTGTGTCATATACCATATCAGACAGCGAGTAATGGCTCCTGCAGTCAACACGTTGGATGAAGCAGAATCGGGTGGGTGTAAAAGCCTGAGTCTTTGACAAATAACACATCATTATGTCCAGGGCCTGTAGGGTCTGTCAGTGGCGGGACAGTGGATGAACTATGAAGTGATCATTCGAAGTTGGAGAATGTGCTGGAATGAGCCAGAGCACTGTCTGGAGCTGGCACAGTCCAGCTGAACCTCATTATCAATCTACCAGAGAGGGCATAAAATATTTGGGCATGTTAGCTTTTTCTTCAACCAATCACAACTGTCTTGGGCAGAACGAAGAATAGTGTTCAACAAAGTGTTCACTTAAAACAGTGGTGGGAGAACTGCTTGGTGGCATGCAATCATAAAGCAGGGGTTTGCTCCCATTTAACCGACAACTGCATTAGTGATTCATGCAGCAAATCTATGCATATAATCTGAATGTATAAATGTGCACTTAGGGTGCTTTCACACCTACGTCTTTTAGTCCGCTTAAAGCGGACTGGAGTCCGCAACACCTGCAAGTACAGTTCGTTTGCGCTGATGTGAAAGCATACCAGATTTTTTTGGTTCGGACTAACGAACCGCACCAAGACCACTTTCGGGAGGTGGTCTCGGTCCGCTTCTATGTGAACTCCAGTTCGGTTCGCTCCTGGTGAGAACACAAACCTGTCTCCATTCGGACCGGCTTGATGGCGCAGCAGACTTTTTGGTCTACGGGAGCTTCCGTAGCAACCTGCACAGGGAATTTTGGGAGGCGCAAAAAAACTCGCGCTAGCTAAACCACATTCTCCACACGAGTTTGATCGAGAGCCTGCGTTTACGATGAACAGGGGACAAACTTGGTCTAAAGAGGAGGTACAGTGCCTCATCGATATTTGGGCAGATGAGCACATTAGTGCTCAACTATCGAGCACCCACAAACGACTGTATAATGTTCTTGTACCGAATGCGAGCTTCATGCTGAAACAACAGCATTATTTGTGCTTGCTGCATAAAGCAATAACACGAATATATGGCAACAAGAACGAACAGGAGAGCATAGTTCATCGTTTACGAATAAACCGCGGTCCATGAAATAAACACAGCCTGTTGTTTTCTTCCAGGATTTTTCCCTCTTCACATGCTGCGCCAATCAGCGTACACCTACGTCATCGTAAACGCCTTGTTTTGTAAACGGCGCGGCCAAATGACTGGGGGGAGATATAACATTAATTGGAGGAGGTTCAACTGCGAAAATACTGGTGTGAATGCGAACCGAACCAGTTGAAAATAGCAACATTGTAACAACTTTTGGGTCCAAACGAACCACTCTAGTGGACTAACAGGTGTGAAAGCACCCTTAGACAGACTTTTGGTCAGAGACTTAAAAAGGGAATATCGCAGACACATTCATCACTGAGCAGCATCATTTGTATCTTTATAGCTAAAGGGGCTTGTTGCAGCCTGATCGCAACATCAGACTGGATTCACAGTAGAAAGTACTGACAGAAACCTGCAACACCACAGCTAGTGCTGAGTTCACTGAGGCTACAGTAGTTGAATAAATACAATCACAGCAGCTGCTGTTAGAATCACAGAAAAAGTTTATTTCCACATATGCAGTAATACTCCCCAAAACATACACCAAGGCAGCCGAGTGAAATCAGTATAACCCCTTGAATCGTTTCTGATACAGAAAGGAAGATGACAAATGTAAGAAATGTTTTTTTTTTTTCCCAACAAGCCTCTAAAAGGGGCCAATGTCTGGTGACCTGACAGCTAAGTTCCTGCTGGGGAGGTGGTCAAACTGTAGCTTACAAGCAGAGTAAAGGAACTGTTTATGATGATGAGAAAAACTATCCATCCATTATCTATACACCGCTTAATCCTCACTAGGGTCGCGGGGGGGCTGGAGCCTATCCCAGCTGACTCGGGCGAAGGCAGGGGACACCCTAGACAGGTCACCAGTCTGTCGCAGGGCTACATACAAAGACACACAATCACTCTCACATTCACACCTATGGGCAATTTAGAATAATCAATCAACCTCAGCATGTTTTTGGACTGTGGGAGGAAGCCGGAGTACCCGGAGAAAACCCACGCATGCACAGGGAGAACATGCAAACTCCATGCAGAAAGGTCCCGGGAAAGCCGGGACGCGAACCAGGGACCTTCTCGCTGCAAGGCGAAAGCGCTAACCACCTACGCCACTGTACAGCCCAAGAAAAACTACATTTTTACAAATGTACCAACAGGGCATTAACAAGTGACTTTTAATCTGGTCAGTGTGTTAGTGACAAGGAACCTGATCCTAGCAGTGTGGTCTACGGTACTGACTGAGTTCAGGTGCAGGACCTGCATCCTTGCTTTGACGTTTGAGATATGAGCAGGGAAGCCATACATTGGTTCAAAGACTCTGGGTGTGTCTCAGGCTGATAATCAGTGTGACTATATACAGCTTTTACAGTTTTTCTCTATTGATAAGACACTGCTCCTGAAAAATAGCACATTTCCCAAAACACAACACCCTATTTTCTTCACTAGGACACAATTCACAAAGCACTGCACACTTGTGTCAAAAGTGCACTTTATTGTCAAAATCTGAACTTTGTTTTCAAAATTAGGACACACAAAGCAAAAGTAGGACACTGCATTGCTAAATAAAAAAACACTCTTCTCTCACTGTTTTCACAAGAAGTATAAAAAAATTATACAGTCCTCAAAAATGACAACTTAAACACAAGTGCATCCTATAAATGAATCAGAGGGGCCATTGCAGTGCCTGACTGTACATTACAAAATAAAAATAATGTTAGACAAAAAATACAGCACTGCAATGTACACAATACAGTATGCAAATATTTATACCATGTCTGCATCAATTCTTTCAACCTGGTCAGGCCACAGGGCCTCATCATCATCACAAGCTATGTTTTCTCTGGAAAGAAAGACCTGTGACAGTAGCAGAAACATCACCACATGCCAAGACCATTGATTGCAAGAGATTTTCCAAAAGTATGGCTGCCATTCATATACCTTCCTCCTCCATGTAGAGAAGAATTCTTCTCTAGGATTGAGAAAGGGAGAATATGGCGGCAGAAAAACCACAATAACTTGAGGGTTCATGTTGAACCATTCCTTAATCAATAGTCCTCTACGAAAACTAACATTGTCCCAGATGTATTCATGTGGGGTTTCCGGTTTGGATTTTTGGGGTTTCCAGTTTGAATTGAGTGAACGCTGGCACATCCGGCTGCCGCTGCTCACCGGTAAACATTTAAGTGTTTTATGATTCCGTGTTTTGCACATTTGTGTGAGCGTCTGCTTTTTAATAGACTCTGCTATCGTTGAGATTTGTGTCCTCGCTGGATACTTTTGTACACTTCTGCTCACCTGAAGTGAGTACCCTACTCCTCTGGTCCACCCAGCTGTTCCAGCCCGATGTGGGCCGAAAAGCTTTACATCTGGTCTGTTTTCCTGTGTACGCTTCTCTCGCTCTGCCATCACCCCGTGGCTGGAATGTATATGGAATGTATTCAGCCGGCGAGCTTCGCTGGATCCGTCGGCTCCTGCCCAGGCTTCCACCTCCGCCAGATCTTCATCTCCACTCGAACATCGCTCTCCCTCCCCGCCGGAGATCCATCCACCATGGGTCTCGCCGTAACTTCAGCTATGGCAACTCCTCAAATGAAATAAAATCCTTTTGGTCCACCTCTCGCCGTCCCCCCAGAATCACCGTCAGGACTGCGGGCCACAGGATGTCAGCCTGCCTAGCCAGGTCGGCTAACGCTCTCATCAGGCACAACAACACCACAGTCTGCTTTGGTCTGCTCAACATCCGCTCTCTCACGGACAAGGGCCATCTTATTTAGGATCTCCTGGCTGACCGTAAGTTGGACTTTCTCTGTCTGACAGAGATGTGGCAGCAGGTAAACAACTTCTCCCAGCTGAATGAAGCCTCACCACCTGGGTTTGTTTACATCTCGCAACCCCGTGGCACTGGTCAGGGCGGTGGTCTTGCGGTAATTCACCGCGAGAAGTGGAAGGTGTTGGCAGTGTCTGTACCTGCATTCAGCTCATTTAAATGTACTGTTTTTAAACTCCCTGGACCCACTCCCACTGTTGTTGCAACAGTTTACCGCCCTGCTAAACATCACAGTGACTTTTTAAATTACTTTTATACTCTACTCACCCATCTCTCCACCCTCTCACTTAATGTTGTACTTCTGAGGGATTTTAACATACACATTGAAAATAATACTCTCCCCCTCTCCAAAGACTTTCTACCATGCCTGGACAGTTTTGGATTTCAGCAATTCACGGACTTTCCAACACACAAAAGGACACACCCTAGATCTCATCTGCTGCTCTGGCCTTACCCCCTCCAACCTCACCGCTGATGATATTCACGTTTCGGACCACTTCCTCCTTACATTTGACACTGCCCTCTGCCTTTCTGCCATCAAGTCCCCATGTCTCATCACTTTCCGGAATTTAAAGGACATTAATATGGACTCACTTCCCTCCAAAATTGACAATATCACGTTCCCGGACTCTCTTTCCACACCTGACGATTTGGTCTCACATCATAATGACAGTCTCAGCACCATCCTCACCTCTCATGCTCCTCTGAAAACCCGTTCTGTTTCCTCATCTTTCCCCTGGTTCACCCCTGAACTCTGTTCACTAAAGGCAAAAGGGCGTGAACTTGAACGTCTCTATAAAAGAACAGGTCTCACTGTACACAAAGATCTGTACACTACTCACCTAACTCATTACAAAGACTCCATAACCCACACCACATCCACCTATTCCTCCAGTCTCATCATCTCCAACGAAGGAAACACTACATCTCTCTTCTCATTACTTAAACACTTTCGAGCCTCCCCACTCCCTGCCCTCCCATTTTTTTTCCGACACCTGCAATTCCCTGATGTTGTTCTTCAATCAGAAAATCCAAAACATCCACCAGCTCCTCCGCTTTGACTCTTTGCCTCCCCATACACCTGAATCCTTCCCACACTCTCACTCTTTCTCCTGTTTTAAACTCCCAGACCCCTCTGTAATATCGGAAACCATACGAAAATCCAAGCCCTCCACATCCCAGTTAGATCCCCTCCCCTCAACCCTTGTAAAATCCTGCCTTAACTCTCTGCTTTCCCTCATAACAGACTATTCACTCCTCACTTTCCACTGGTGCTGTTCCCTCACTTTTCAAAATTGCAGCTGTCACCCCGATTGTCAAAAAACCTGGTTCAGATCCCAATGATTTCAATAACCTTCGCCCCATCTCCAATTTACCCTTCCTCTCCAAAATCCTTGAAAAAACAGTAGCCAATCAACTCCACTCTCACCTCACCAAAAATAACCTCTACGAGCCATTTCAATCCAGTTTCGGTCCCCGTCACTCCACTGAATCAGCCCTCATCAAAATCACCAATGACCTCCTCCTTGCAGCCGACACTGGTTTAATCTCCTTCCTGCGGCCTTTGACACCATCTCACACTCCATCCTCCTCAGTCGACTCTCCTCACTCGGTATCAATCACACCCCCCTCCCCTGGTTTCAGTCATATCTCAAAGACCACTCTCACTTTATACAACTCAAGTCCTTCACATCCGATCCCTCCCCAGTCACCTCAAGTGTGCCCCAGGGCTCTGTCCTGGGGCCCCTCCTCTTTATTACATTCCTCCTGCCCCTTGGCCATATTTTCCGTAAATTTAACATTCTCTTTCACTGCTTCGCGGATGACACCCGGCTCTACTTTTCCTGCAAACCAAACTCCACATTTCCTCCTCTCTCCCTTACCGCCTGTCTCTCTGAAATCAATTCCTGGTTCACTTCTAACTTTCTAAAATTAAACCCCAATAAAACCCCAAATCCACCCTATCTAAAGTTGACAGTTTCTCCCTCTCCATTGACAGCTCCTCAGTCTCCCCCTCCCCTCAGGTAAAGAGTCTGGGTGTCATCCTCGATAGCACACTACCATTTCATTCACACATCAATAACATCACCCGGTCTGCTTACTTCCATCTACATAATATCAACCATCTCCCTGAAATTATTGACTTCATGCACCATCCTTACCATCTGCTGATCTTAACAACAGATTGCATTCTGAACAGTTAATTCTGCTTCCCAGCAGGTTTTATAGTTCATTGGCAAAAGTGTTTTCACTTTTGACCTGTTGTGTCTTAATTGTGACAGCAGTGTTGGAACAGTGTCCCAATTCTGCTTCCTAGTGTTCACTTTTTGAAAAATGTGTGCTATGAGTGAAAAGTGTGTTCAAATGAGCAAAAAATGTGTTCAGTCTTTTTCAAAAAGAGTGCGAGAGTTTTGGAAACTATGTACAAACCATGAATAGTGTTCAAGCTTCTGACACCAGAATCCTGTTTTTGAGAAATGTGTGCAGTCAGTTTATGGCTGAATACAGTGAACAGAATTCAGTGCCTTATCAATTGCGAAAAACTGTAATTCAACAGTGGTATTTCTGTTTGATGAAAATACTGATTTTCCATAAAAAGTTCAATTACCTGAATAAAATTTCGCAAATTTACACTTCCATCCTCATTGGAAAATCAATATGAAAATATTTTTAATTTAAAGGTTTAACTGTACTAGGCACAAGATGTCTCCTCCATCATTAAAAGACCATTATCAGGCATCAAGTTCCTGCACCACACTGGTGTAAGTTACATAATAGATATGGTTCCTGTTTTCTAATCAGATTTTAGGCGAGCTCAGATTAACTTTCTGCAGAAAAATCTGAAAAACAGTCTGGTAGTGGTATACATTCAACAACAAAGAAAATTTTGCACAGTGACTCTCAAACATATGATCAAAACACTAATTACTAAAACCTACAATTAAAACAATGACAATCTTCAGTCTGGACTAATCATCAAGGACATGCACAATCATCCAACCAGAAAATATACTGTATATAAAGTACACATTTCTTCCTTTTGGTCAGTCATACTGTAAACAGTTGAATCAGAAACAACAAACATGCAAATGTATTCAGGTGCACTACAATTTATTATTTATTTCTGGCATTTATTGTCACCTTTAAATCTTCAACACGGATTGAAAGACAAATTTTCACAGAAGACAGTAAGATCTCAGCTAAATCTGCAGTCATGCATTTTTCATGACTCTTTAAGTAAAACATGCATTCCACAGCAAATGAAAATGTTTTATGAAATCCCCTCCTACACACACACACACACACGCACACACACGCACACACACACACACACACACACACACACACACACACACACACACACACACACACACACACACACACACACACACACACACACACACACACAGAAACACACAGAAACACACCGAGTGTACTCAGTGCCTGTAAGACTTTGTATAATAAACAGTACAAATCCTGTTGACAGAGCTGGCGTCATGTTAATCTGCACTAGATGCAGGGAGTGTGTGTAAATTCATACCTGCACTGTGAATGTTTCAGCTCATCCACTAATGTTTGTATGTGTTTGTGTATCAGCATATTGAATACAAACAATAGGCCGGCATTGCTGCATTCAGATTTCCTGCCAAGCGTGGGCTCAACCGGAGATCATCTTTGCAGAAACACTGACACGTGTCACACCGCTTTCATCCTCTCTGCACTAGATCTGTAACTACAGCTTTACTACGCTTAATCCCACCAGACATTATTACACATGTAGCTTGACACACTCAGATTTAACGACAAAAACAGATGATTTCAGTCCTATTGGTGCACACAGAGGGCTGAGCTATGGAGAATCAAACATCATAATACTTCAAAGTAGCGAGGAAACACGGTGAAGCGACTAGCACAGCTCTCCCCTACAGACACTTTTCTCTTGGTAGAATTGATTTTTCACATATATACATAGAACTAATTAATGTGATGCTAATTCGACAGAAATTTGGTTTTAATGGTCGGTTGAATCAAAGACGATATAGTCTGTGGTCGAGTTTGTTCAGTTCCTTATGTTAAAATACAACTTCTTTCGCTATTAAATAAAGCCATTATTTATCATTGGTGTATAGTAATCCTTCACACTGAAACATCTTTCAGCAAAACACCAATACAACAAAATAGATTGCAACCCTTCCAATACTGATTAACATGGCAAAGTGTAGACACCATACTGATGCTTCTGTGATGCTGTATGTTGGCACAGGTAGCTAAATGCTAACATTAAGATCTTAACATGTTCACAGTGGCATTATTAAAATCCCGCCAAAATGTCAGCAGTCAGTGCTCACCAATTTCACGATCGTAGTTCAGTATGCTGGCATTTGCTTATTAGAGCTAAGTTCAGCTTATTCTTATTTAAATGTCCATTTGGACAGACTGTAGTTTAGAGCTCATGATGGTGTTGGATCATGTCATGGCAATGGTGGTGCTGCAAAACAGTTACATGCATACAGGGAAGGGAGTACTGTCATTAAAATGTCTAATTCATCAAATTTAAACAGACATGTCTTAGATTTCTTTTCTTCAAACTTGCCATGTTTGGTGCATAGCTTGAAGTTGGGAAGTTGTTGTTTCCTGAGTGAAAGGGATTGTGAAAACTTGTAAATCCCAAATATACGATTATGAACCTGTAAACCAGCATAACGTTAAGCAGTTGTTGAATCTGATAGCACCAAAGTGGTTGATTGCTGTCCCAAGAGATGTGCTGCTCACAGGGCTAAATGATAAGATAATTTGTGGCCATGTGGGATTAGGCTTCCCATAATTAAGGGATACTTCACAAATTTCTGCACTTTTTTCACCTCTCCTCTCTACAGCAAGGGCTTCCTCCATCCAACATTTATACTAGACTGACATCTGGGCAAGAGTAGGTTCAGATGACTCTGTCAGTATGTGTATGATGTCTGTAAATTCAGAAGATACAACAGCAAAAAAAAAGAAGAAAGAAGCTCTGTTGTTACTATTGCAAGTGATTCTGTGACAAGGCACATAAATAAGTCTTTTCTCTAATGAAGTCCTTAGGAGGAGCTTTGTGTCCTGCCACAGCAGCACTGATGAGACAGTGGAGTTTGGTACTTATTAATGAAGTCTATATTCAATTTGGTGATACTAATGAGAACACAGCTCGCTAACATTTGTTTTTCACCTGGTTCAGTTCAGTTCAGTTTATTTGGTTGGAGTGCTCAGCAGCAGATCTGTTTCTCCCAGTGAATGCAAAACCCAGACAGGCCTGCTACAGTATATCTGCCCTGGGACAAACTTGTTAAAAGTCAGCCCAAGGCCATAAAGTATTTTCCTGTGAGAAAAAGAAATGCCCCAATTTCTTTTAATAAAGATGATTTTCTGACACAGTTTCTTTATTAAGCAGGAGAGGTTGAACATAGAAAGATAACGTGTGGCAAGGTCCCAGGATGATTCATGTAGCTTCATGGTAACAGTGACACAATGAAGGGCTAATTTACTTAATCTTAAAAGCTCACTCAGACTGGATGTATGTCTGTAGCTGGAGGTGAGGGGATTTTCACATTAAGATGTGTAAATGGTCTACACTTTTATAGTGCTCTCCTACCGTAGTAGTACTCAAAGTATTTCAGAATGGTTCCCATTCACACACTCACACACCACCTATGACAGAGCTGCCAAGCAAGATGCTCACCTGCCATCAGGAGCAACTTGGGGTTCAGAGTCTTACCTGAGGACACTTCGGTTTGTGGAGGGGTCTCAATCTGCTTTACCACCTGAGCTACAGCCACCCAAATTGGCCTAAATGACTTCATGTTTCAGCTGTGAGTGAAAGTGGATCTCTGAGATCTTATAAAATATGACTTTTGTGTGAAGATATAGGATGTTATATTTTTGCTAATCTGATGATGGAAACACCCTAAGCCAACATACAGTCATGGAAAAAATTATTAGACCAAAGACCTAAAGTGGTTTCCTGTCAGGGCCCTCACCTCGGTTCCGGCTTCAGCCCCCACCTAACCTCCCTCATCCTCCCCCTCTCCCTTCTTTCTGTTAATTTCCCCTGGTTTTCTCCCTTTCTGTTCCCTCTCTCTCCCTCTCCCTGCTCTCCCACTGAAGCCTGGCTGAGCTGCTCTCCACAGCAGTCCCTAATCTCTAATCAGTCTCATCCACAGAACTCCGGGCAGCTGTGACACAGCACACCTGTTACTCATCTTCTCCAAAAAAGCCGGTCTCACACTCCACACCCTGCCAGATAGTAAACTCTGCTCACGCAGTCAGTTTGTCTCGCCTTCTGCACCCTGCTGTGTTCTCTTTTGAGAAAATTTCTGACTAACCCTGTTCTCTCTGTTTAGTTCTGCTGGCCCAGCTGTCCGGTTCTGCCAATCCTGCTTCCTGGAACCAGCCTTTGGATTTCCCTGACCAGACCCTCCAGACTCTCCCCCCTCCTGCTCCTGGATCCCCAACCTGCCCCTGGATTTCCCTGCCTGCCGTGCCTCCCAGCCCCTGGAACATCCTGCCTGCCGAGCTCCCCAGCTCTTTGGAACATCCTGCCTGCCTAGCCCTCTGGAACAGGACGCTCCTGCCCGCTCTCCGCTGCCGACCAGCGCCCAAACAGAGGTCGCCTGCCGAGCCGCTAGTTCCTGGTACCGTCACCCCCCGCCCTCCCCTTTAGTGAGTTCTTCTTAGTTTAATCCCTAGTTACTTAGTTCCCCCACTTGTTTCCTGGTTTACCCTGCTTCTTTGTTAAATAAATCACCTTTTGTTCCTGCCTCAGTTCCTCATCTTTGTGCTCTCTGCTTGGGTTCACCCCCTGCCCCTTGACAGTTTCCTAATTGCATTCAAACTTTAGCACAACTCAGAAGTTGTCAGCTCTCACATGATGCCTAAAACCAAAGAATTATGTGAAGACACAAAGGCAGCCATCTTGGCACTGCTGGAAATTGGCATCAGTGAGAGACCGGTAGTGAACAAACTGAATATCTCCAAGACATCTGTTCATTACACCAAGAAAAAACAAGCCCAACATGGTACTACCAAATGGCTAGCTGGTCACGGCAGGAAACGTCTTTCTACCCCACCAGATGACCGTGCACTCATCTGTTCCTTTGTCAGGAATCATCGTCAGACCTCCAGGGACCTTAAAAATGAGTGGGCACTGTTGAGAAATGTGACTTGTTCAGCAAGGACAGTTCGAAAGCGACTTCTTGAAGCTGGTTTGAAGTCACACAGGGCATGGAGGAAGCTCTTCATCAAGGAAAGGCAGAAGAAAGCTCATTTACTCTTTGCTGGGGATCACAAGGATTGGACTGTTGTTGATTGGGTTGCCCCTACAGTAAAACATGGGGTGGATTAGTGATAATATGGGGTTGTTTCAGTATGGGTAGAACAGGGCAAATGCAATTGTTTGAAGGGCCATTGAACGAGGTCATGTACAGGGCTACTCTTAAACAGTCTTTCTTGCCTCCAATAACTGGACTAACTCTTGCCACACAGCTAGGTCAGTTAAAGCCTGGATGGAGAACCAGAACATTGGAACCATGCCATGGCCAGATCTAAATCCAATTGAAAACCTGTGGAAAATCCTCAAATGCAAAATGGAGAAACCACCAGCCCAAAACAAAGCAAATCTGTTTGAATTTGGGCAATGGGAATGGGTTGCTGTGACAGCAGAACAATGTCAGAAGCTGGTGGAGAGCATGCCAAGACGCATGGCTGCAGTCATTAAAAACAATGGTTATGGAATCAAGTACTAATTCCCGTGGTTATCATGTGACTAAAACAGATAGAAAAGAAAACATGAAATGCCTACAAGCAACGATAAGGTGAGCAAGCCCCCATAAAAACTCTTAAATGTGGTGATATAATGTTTGCATTGTAGTCCTATAGTACAAACTGGCAGTATTAAAAGTAATCAGCTGATTAGATATTCATAGTTTTGGTTGGCTGTGTGTCTGGATGTACAGACAACTATCTCTGGATTACTTTTGGTACTGAAGCAAACTTAAAAACCTGATGGCATTCAGATAAACTCCTTTTTTTCAGTGATTCCTAAAAGCATGTATCGACACTTATTCTGGATGGACACCAGCAGTAATGATGTCCTCAGGAAATCTAAGTCTCACTGAGTGATATCAATATGTGTTTTATGTTTGTGTGTTTGGATATGACTGAATTATGGCTCTGAGTAGAGGATTTTTGACTCAAATTCACCTCAAAGCACTCCCTGAGGAAGATTGTGTCCTTGTCTTTTGCCTTTGTCCTGTTAAATCGCTCTGTCTGTTACAGCTTCTAATACTATACATGGTTAAAATGTCACCCAAAAAGATCCCTACCTCCCATCGTGATGTTAATGCCCTCCAAATGGGAGCTTATATGAAATAATTTTCTTATTTTAGACGTATCTGTTAACAGCATCCCGCATACACCTAAAATCCTGGACAAGTCACGTTAGAATGATCTACACAGTAAGGCTAAATTGGGTAAACTGAACCTTTCAACACCATAAGTAATGGTGGATTTGGTTTAAAAGCCAATACCATTTTTATTCAATAAATCTAGTGGAGACAGTGACACCTACAAGGTGATCAGCAGTTTTTTGTTTTTTGTTTTTTTTTAGCAAAGATGAAACACCCTGTATGTTTAATGATGCCAACCTGCACTAACACAAACTCATGAGTATAGATCACACAGGCTGCCATGCTTATGTGAGTACAAATACACACAAAGTGCCACCTGACATGAATAAAAAGTTTTCAGAATGTCTGAGCTGACCTTGGATCTGCTTGGACAGTGGAAGTTAATGACGTACGCAGGACTGTCCTCTGCACACAGACAGTGCTGAGCTGGTATAATGAGTCCTGTCATTACCATTATATTTTATTCGTTCTGTCTTTCCATCCATCCTTGTCACTCACACACCAGTTCTTGTAAGTTTTCAAATGTGGCAGAGAAAATATTAAAATTGTTTACTTCAGTAAATGTACCAGTAACATGATCAGGATGAAAATACTCCACACAGATGAAAGTCCTTCATTCAAAGCCCTGCCTACACGGACAGCAAAAAGCATCGTAAGTATCACAGGTAACTAGTACTGCAGTAAAATGTCCCCTGTGAGCAGATAAACATGTAATATCATAAACCTTGTCTCACTGCAACTCTTTAAACAGTTTCAAGTTACATAAATATTTGTGTTGACAAAACATAATGACTTAAGACACGTTGCACCAACGTGGAACACAAATCGTAAATCACAGCACTCACTTTTAAGGATATCTTGCTTATCATGTCAATGCATTTGGAGATTTTTGCAGTCATTTAATCCTTAAATTACCAACAATGACAGAATTAACATCTTGGCAAGGTGTGTCAAGTGGGAGAGCTCTTGTCCTGTACTCACAGGGCTGGAAGTTTGATTTATATAACACACAATTTTGTTTAAAAAGCTGCAGGGAACTCCAACATTGTTTCTTCTGGCCGATGTTGATTACTGGTAGTGACTGGAACCGATATCCATTAAATGATGTATAGTAACAACAGTTTTCTTGACTGGGATTTGACTTACTAAAATAAAGTAACACAGAGTCTCTGCCTGTACTGTGCATGGACTGGTCACTGACTGTCATACAGTCGCACCACAAAAGCCCGCTGTGAGTCAGGAGAAACCCACATTCTTTGTGGCCTTGTGCAGATCAGAAACATTTTTTTCCGATCCAGTGTGCTACAAAGCGACAGGTCCTTGCACTTTGTCACAGAGGTCGTCTTTGTTAAAATAATTTATACAAGGTGACAGAAATCGTTTCTCCTCAGCAATGGCAGAAATGCAGAGAAGCCCACTCTCCATACTAAATCACCCTGGCAGTGTGTGAATGCAGTTAATCTGTGCAAAGATGAGACATGACAGGATTTGAAATGCTTGGTCACAGATTATGAATGGATTAGAGTGTCCTACACGTGCAGTAGTGAATATGATAGCAAGAAACATGATTGGCATCACTGCACTGGAGTACTGATCTCTCTGCGTTTGCACATAGTGGAATTACTCGCTCTGCTTTCTAAATGATGTCTTCACCTCCTCTTAATGACCTCATCGTCTCTCCATGAGAAACTCACACCTAAACACACTGTGTGTGAGCAGTGTGGTTGCTGCACCTCACAAACTGCTAATTGCATCTAATTAAAGCCAAAGCACTGAATGATGACCTGCCTGTACGTCCATGTGCATTAATGCATGTGACTGGTATCATCTGATAAGTGGGTGTTTGCTCTACAGGCACCTTTGTGCTAATCTGCCTGATAGCAGCAGCTAAATATTTTAATGCACACCCCTCCGCCTGCCAGTGTGAAGCGTGTTTAGTAGAGTTCGACCGATTATCGGTCGGGCCGATTATGGGCGCCGATATTTGGAAATTTGACGTATATCGGCATTGGCCTTTTTTTAATCCAACGGGCCGATATGAAGAAATCAATTTAAAACTGGGTTATTTCAGCTCAGATGCAGCCGCGCCTCTCTCTCTCCTGCCTTCTGTCTCCAGCACTATCCACCCCGCGCCCTCTGATTGGTTAAGCTTCAGAGGCAGAGCCTAACCCTAACCCTAAACATCAGGGATAGTTTGTAACTCTTAGGGAGTGACGTGTGAAAAACAAACAGCTCTGAGACTCTCCCGCTGGGAGCACCTGGCCGTGTGTTACTAGTAATAGAGTGGAATATTTTAGAAATACACAGAGTAGAGATGGCCAAAGTGCGGATTTGGAACTTTCTAACGTTTATTTTTTTTAGTCGGGATAGTTATAACTCTTTGGGAGAGCAGCTCTCAGCTCCACTCAGAGAGCAGCAGGTCCTTCACTGGCTTTGGCCACAGGTCACTCTCTGCCAGACACAGAGAAGACACAAGATGCACAGAAAATTAAGACTTTGCTTCAGATGTAAAATAATAATAATAAAACTCCTGATGATTTTGTAAATAGTTGTGCAAAAGCACCTAAAATTTTCCTGCATTTTAGTGCAAATAGTGGTATATCACTGTGTTGACTGCTAAATTTGCACATTATTTTATGACATAAACAATTTATATTTGCATTCTAAGTTCTGAAAAGGATTCTTTACATGTTTATGGTGTCCACAGTAAAAAAATCTAACTTTTTCCTACTCGGACTTTGTATTTTTTCTGCAATTTTAGGTCGTGTGTTCATACATTATATCAAAAATGCATAAATAATTGTAGAATCACACAGATGAGGTTGTGCTGAAAAAAAGACACCAAGCAAAGCAAGATCAACAGTTTTTAAGGTGAAATATAAAGGTAAAATCAGAATTAGTCAAACATGGACCTCAGTCAAATTGTTCCCCCAGATTCCTAAGGGTTAAAACAAAGCTAAGTCATTATAGTTATATTTAAATTTTACTTTATTTACTGTGGAAAAAATTCAGGGAGCTATTAATTTAAGCTTTTATTCAACTTTATAAGAGATGTTTCTACGTCTAGGAAATCCATGCACTTCTGGAGATATTATTTTCTATTTGTTTGATTAAATAAACATGCGTTAGGCATTTAAACGAAGTTCAGTGTTTGCATTATTCATATTTTTATGCCAATTTTTACATTTTTACTGCAAATGAATATTTGCTCCAAATATCGGTTATTGGCCTCTTCTAACTACTAATAATCGGTATCAGTCCTGAAAAACCCATATCGGTCGATCTCTAGTGTTTACCTTGCAGTATGACTAGACATTCATAAATGATACATGACCAACAAACACAAAGCACCTGCTGCAGCTGGGATGTGATCATACAAGAATGAATAAATGTGTTAACTAAAGGTGACCTCACTTGGAGGATCAGGGCTCCTCAGCCACTGCAATGTAAATCACCCACACTGCTTAAATGCATTTGTGCAAGACTGCAACCAGCATTATGCCTTACATTGGATTTCTTGACTACATAGTGTTAGCAGTTTTATGAGGTAATTCATCTGTAAATTCCTCCAGTTGTCATTTCATTATGGCTTCTACAACACCAAATACACTGGCATAATTATTAAATTCAACTTAGCAAAGATTGGAATGGCATCTGGAAATTGAAATATCTGTATGTGTTTGTTGCAATGGCTGACTTGCTAATAATGAATAATTATCTAGCATTGTCTTCAGCATAGAGTGAGTTCGTCAGATGACATTGTAGTTATAAAATAAATGGTCCTATAGTGCAGAGCTGTTGCTTAGGAATGTTTCTGAAGTGACTGCTGGTTAACACATGATGTAAATGTGTTGCATATCAGTCACTATTTCATACTCGTTCTGCTGTCTGAAAACAGAAATACAGAAATATGTAAAGCAAAACCATTTTATTAGGAATTCTGCTGTGTCAAAATATAGTATATGTGAGCACAGAGGGCAGGAGAGAAGCCAATCGATGTAAATAGTGTCTAAATAGTGTTGAACTGAAGCACAACTGGTGACATGAATTTTCTTACTGGTGTGGGGACATCACCAAAAAACTAAATAGGTCTTAATTTCAGCCGATACTGGGAGTGCATGAAGACTGTTGTGTTCACACTTGCAGCTGATAGTAGAACTTTCGTATGCTTTGCTTGCTTTGACATTTTAGAGTTTGCAGAAACAGCTCTAAAAAGTAAATTCACCTGCTGGACTGTGAGGTTGCTACCCATAAATATTGTACATTAAACAAAATATAAAATGCATCCAAAAAACGTGAGGTAATCCTATTGAGCAAGTTAGTAAAGATTCTATTAAAGTTATATTAAAGTGTATTTCAAGATTTGCGTTGTGGCTCCGTCACAGCTGCCAGAGGAAATCCACTGGTATTCTAACCTTCTCTCCTCTGCAATTTCTACTCAGTGGGTATATTTTGCCTCTGTAGCGTTTGTTTCATTCCCTATTAATATTTAATGATTCAAACCTGTATAGAATATTTGAGTATAAAACAATAAAGAAATAAACATTAAAATTAAATAAATAGCCACTCTGTAAATCATTGTAAGTTAAAATAATAAATTAAACACAAATTAAACACTGCACATCATTTTACAGCTTGGGCTTTGGTTGATTGATTATTGGAAACTATTTTATGACTTTTGCAAATGTAAATATAATTCATTGATTTTAATAAATATAAAGAGCTCAGGCTTCCAAGTTCTGAGGTAATCTAGACATTTTAAGTGTAGGATTAAGTTTTGTCAAATTCAGAGTAAACATGAAAATTATCAAGAATTTGAGTTAAAGAGAAAAGATTGACTCCTGTCTACGCCCTTTCAGTCACTAGAGTGCTAAAGAGGAAAGGAAAACAAACCAGTCCACACATTCTGTGGCTGCTGAAAAACAAGTGAGATACAGTAAAGGGTAACTTTAACTTTCTCTGCAACTCCTTCTTCCATTTTACTTGTCGGTCTTGTCCAGGTACTGCCATCCAATTAAAGCAGAAACAACATTACCAAAATCCAAACTGCACAGCAGTGTGGGTATTTGCTGTGTTGTCTTTGATGTCCACACAGAATGACCAGTATCTGCTGAGCCCAGAGGGAGCAAACCAGCCCACAACTGCACCAACAACTTCATCCGATTTATGGCTTTGTTCTGTAGCAGGGGACGACTGTAGTGACGAACACAATGCTCTATAACACTGGCTCCACATTATCCACTTATGATGTGTGTTGAGGACAACTTTGTGGTGCATATGTGTGTGTTTGTGTGAGCGATTGTAAAGCCAGAAGTGACACCTGCCTGCACACTGACCACTACAGCTCTCCATTTAACAGCTACATTTTTGAACAATCCACACAAACACTGTTCTGTTTCCACAAGCCTATTCGTGCTGCAATCTCCTGCTTTTAAATTCATAATCATAACCAAACAGAAGCTTCCTATTGACTCCAGAGCAGCGGGCTCACCTTGCAAATCCTATTCATGTTATCCATTTGTTTGTTTTGCACACACACATTCAGAAACATGTGTGCACACACACATACACAGTGACACACAATGAAGAGGGGATTGGTGGGCTTGAGCTCAGCTCCTCAAACCCAGATTGAGAACATTAGCGTGGAGAGAAAGGCCTGCTAGCTGCCAGTGTGGATTGAGAGAATTTCATGAGCTTGGCAGGGAAGAGCTCAGATCCCCTCCATCATTGTAATCCTGGGCAGCCTCACTAGTAGATTACCTATTCATCCTGCCTGCAGCCTGCTGGGACACGAGTCTGAGGGAGAGCACAGAGGAGCACAGCGACATCTGCAAGGTAGAGGAGACCAGCCTGTAGGATATACAGTTACTGTCTTTTTAAAATACGTGTTCATTTATCATAACTAATCCAAAGCTCATTTAGGGTTTACAGCGTAATGCCAAGTGTGACATCCTCACGTCACAAATTCAACCTTCTTCGGGTTGTCGGCAACACAACTACCAGCTCTGAAGAAGAATGAACAGGTATCAGCAGCAACACACACACTAGTCACACCAGTTTATTTTACTGGCTGTCTAACTTAGTTTCCTCTGGTAACACGTTACCTCATGTTACCTCGCTTTATTGAAGCATATATGATCATCAGGTCACTGGTTGATCTAGTGGTACAACCTTTTTTTGGTCCTGCTTGTAACTGATGTTCATGCCACACAATAAATAAGTTGTAATTTTTGTTAATTCTGGCTTTATGGGTGCCCAGATAGCTCAACAGGTTGAGCCGGCGACCCATTAACAGGGGCTATAGTCCCTGACACAGCGACCTGGGTTTGATTCCAGCTCACGGCCCTTTGCTGCAGGTCTTCCCTCCATTCTTCTCCCTACTTTCTTGTCTGCTTCTCTACTAACCTGTCCAATGCAGCCAACAAAAGGGCAAAAATAAACACGTTTCAGTTATGGTGTTATACTATACGATTATAACTTTTCCTTGTACAAAAAATATTTCTCAAGTTAGTTTTTCCTCAAAGTTCTACTTCATTCTCAAAATGACATCTTCATTTCATATGAAATTCCAACTTACTCATAATTGTATGACTTTAAATCTGCCTTTGTTCTTGTAATGACTCTTTGTATGGTAAAGTTAGGACTTATTCTATTCATATAACCGCATTTTTCAGGTAAAATCATAACTTTATTCTCTAAATGTGTATTTTAGACAACTTGTGATTTCATTATGATCATGACCTTTAACTTCTAAAATTGCATTGCTTTGATAATATTTCTAATTTATTCCTATAATGATATTATTACTCATTCTAATGGCTTCAATCATAAAATATAATTTCAGAGCCTTAACTTTTCCTGGTAAAATTAAAATTGTATTCTCATGCAACAAGAGCACAATTCTGACTCAGCAGTCTTTATTCATAAGGCAATGCAACTCTTCTCAACATACTATATTCAATCTCAAATTGGTGTCACCTGTCCTGGCCCTTTGGTGTGAATCAAGCTGGAGGACCAAGCAGAAGTCTGAGCTGCTGTGACTAGCTGTGACTGTCCGAGCCTTGCTGCTGCTGGGTATAAACTTTACGTAATCCTCCTGACACAAGGACACTGCTGGCAGCACCCAGTGTTTTATTCCTTTCTATAACTCCATCCATCTATCTGAGCAAGGAATGTGGAGAGAGCGAGAGCGAGCAGATGGCAGAGGAAGCACTGCCACAGCCAACACAGCACAAACATCCACCTCTCTCTCTTCCAGTGGGCATTAATCACACTTTGCCTCGCACCGAGTGGTACTGCCACCAATCAGCATCAGTGAGAGAGCGTAGCAGCATCCTGTGACACACTGCAGGGCGCTAAAAGAGGGAGAGGGGCTGCAGGGGAGCCAGCTGGGACATTTAGGGAATTACTGCAAGCCAGTTAGATAGAATTTCCTCATGAGTGTGTGCACATGTGTTTGTGTTTGGGAGTGAAAAAAGTGTTTGACACACTTGCCGACTGCTGGTATGTGGCTCTCACAAACGTGCAAAATTTCAATACAAAAACACGTGTGTGCGTGCGGGCGTGTGTGCGTAGACAAAAATGTGTAGGTCTGTCCTCTGACAGTTAATCAACTGTTAGTCGGCAAGGCCAGTTTGTACATGACTGATGCAGACTTTGACATCTCTATTCGTGCTTAAGTAGAGCAGCTGGTCTGCTGTGTCCTTCATATCGAAATCAGAAAAACACACAGAGCTCCCATTGATGTTTCTGAGAGGCCAGCTGTGACTTTGCACTTTGTTAAGGGATAGAGCAGCTACAGTAGCTACAGTTTGGGCCATAGCACCATGTCAGTGATTATTCCTAAGGTGTGTCAAGCTCAGTGGGCACACATAGCACAAGATTTCTGCAAAATTTTGAACTTTCTACTGTGTTTGACCTCCATCCATAGAAAGCATGTACAGATCAAAGTGCCTCCAAGTCTGGCAGTGACTACTTTGTGACTGCTTTAAATAATGAATTCTAAAGGTGTGGATGATGAACAGCCTCCTCATATAGTCTCTCCTTATAACAGCAGTCATCTTAAATGCCATTTGTTTTCCTGGCACAAGTGCATTCAGCACACTTGCAGTGTGGACAGTCTGCATGGTCACCAATATGCTCTTTGCAGAAATGGAATACATGAATTGACCTTTACTCAACCAAGTTCTGATTGGTCTGTCAGGCATGAATAGACATTACTGTTGACAAAGCCAGTGTCTGTGGTATTAGATAGTAATAGTAGAAAGCAGAGTTAATGAAATATGTCAGGCCGGAAGTCCAACGTCTAGGATCATTTTGAGTGTGCCCAAGAAGGTGGCATGCAAACTCTGCAGCCAAACATTCAAGTATCAACACTGAGATTAAACCTAACTTATCATTTCAATCACATAAGTAATGTTGCATTGGCCATGTAGCTTGATCACTAACGCTGACACCAGAGAGTTTAGATAAATATGCACACTTTAAATGTGTTAACTGGTCAACTAATGGCTTTAACCACCAGCAACCTTCTTATACTTTATAATCCCTTCAGATCTTGGCTATCATTTGAAATGTAACCACAAAACACATCCCCAGCACAATCAGTAACAGCTCCACAACTGTAAGGTCAAAATGAATAACTTTGGGCTCCATGCATCAGCGACACTCAGTAACTTACACCTAATAAAAGTGTGAATCAAAATGGCAGCCTCATCACAATTAATAAGTGACACTGATGTTATTAAACCTGCTCTAAAAATTCTCAACTGCAACTCCAAAAAAATTATGCAATAACGAAGGACAACAAATTTGCATCTATTAAGTCCACTAGTTTGTGGTGGGCTGTTTATGGAATATGCCAACAGATACAGTCTGGTCCCGGTACAGTGACCTCCAGGGTGGAATTGTTGATATTTTGGTGTTAGAAATATCATAAAACAAGCCAACCACAGAATCCTTTGATATCTTCAAATGTCTAGGAATCCAAAATCCAAAGTTTGGAAAATTCAGTCATTTAAGAAACTGGAACCTGATAATGTGTAGAATATTGTACAATTAATTAAATGTTAAAACAGCTGCCGATTACTTTTTAATTAACTAATCATGTCAGTTCTAACCCACACTACAATACACTAAGCTTAAGTTGAATATGAGCTGGTGCAAGATGCTGCAGAGCTGCAGCAAGTTAAAAAATGACTGACCCACAATCTGCAAGTGAACTGATTACAACTGCTGAATCAGGTTTCACCAAAGGGTAATCTTCAGCTCACCATGAGCTGCAGATCTATGATTGACATTTACAAGTTTTATCTTTGTCTGCATGAAACAACTGTATATTTTCGAACACAGCTGCTCATCTATTGCACTAATGATTCCCACAGCAGAGTTGCCTTGGAAGTGTTCCAACTATCATATTTTATGATTTTCAACCCCAAGGCTGCTAAGGTCACCAGAACAAACACACCCACACAGACACAGAGGATTGTTTTTCTGTTCTGAACACAGACAATACTACTCTTGCATAAGTCCTGCAGGGAAGCAGCCAGTTGGCTGAATCAGTAAATGTTTTTCCCAATAATGTTACATCAGGACTCAGGACACAAGCTCCTGCTGTCACATTGGCTGCTTCAGATAGCTGGGCCTGATGACACATGGCTGTGACAGCATCAGTTAATGACACAGCTCAGACTGCTGACTCTTCATCATCTACACACACCCTGAATATAATCCAAATGTTATTACTGCCAGGAAAACGATGGTTTTCCTGTGAACAACATCTGGGAATAAGTGCATGTGTTTGTTCACTCAAGTTAACTGAGCAGTGCTTGATCAGCAGAATTACAATGAAGTGTCTGCCTGCAGCCATGTGCATGTTTCTGCAGGAAATATTTCAGTTTTTCCACCAAGGTTATAGTGGAGGTTTGTTATAATGGCCGTTTGACTGTCTGTCCGTCAACAGGATAATGAAAAACCAACAAGCAAAATTGATGAAACTTGATCCAGAGGTGGAAAAAGAAAAACTCATTAAAATTTGGGGCAGATTCAAATCAAATCTCTAAGTCAGGGGTCTCAAACTCGTGGCCCCACTCATGGCTACAAAACATTGTCCTGCGGGCCAACTGTGGCCCGTGGGACGATATTTTGTGTCCCCTTATTTGACATTAAAGTTTAGTGCTAGTGCGGCCCGCACCTGTTTCTGATACACATCTCTTTTTTTTTAAGATTTTTTTGGGGGGGGCCTTTTTCTCCTTAATTCACGGGTCACTAAACGGTGGACTGCGGTCGGGATCCAGACCCAGACTGCGTCTTATATGAACCTGGACCTGTAATCAGTAAATTGTAACAAGATTTTAAATTTGATGGGTCCCTTCAATTTTACCGGTGCAGCTTTTCCAGTGTTTACGGCATTGGTTATCAGCTCAGGAAACACACAGACCAATTACGTATGAGTTCAGCCATCCCACGTGATGCTACTCAGCCAATGAAGTCTCTGCATTGCAGGCGCTAAACATCACAGCATCATCAGAGAACAGTTGAGAGGCGAGGGACAGACAAGAGGACAGACAAAAAAGAAAAATAAATAAAGCGGCATCGAGAGGAAAATAGCCTTGAACGTGTTGACTATGTTTGGCTCAACATACAGCTGCAAGGCAGCTTTCTCAACTATGAACACAATCAAAACTAAATATGGTTCCAGACTCACCAATGGGCTCCAAATGTGTTCGAGAATGACCCTGACACCATTGAGGTCACGATTCAGAATACTGGCAGCTCAGTTCTCCCATTAAGCAGCAGGGGATATAAGGGGGTGATATAAGACAGGAAAAAAATGTAAAAGTGTTCAATTGTTTAAATTTTGAGATTTAGGTATTGTTAAAGATGTAAATAAGTTGGTTCAGGTTGTACAGTCATTATTTTTTTCAAGTTCTGCACTTTATTTTAATATGTACAGTTATATCAAAAGTTATTTATTAATAAATATTAAAATGTTTTTGAACCGTACTGAATTTATTTGATTTGACAGTCAGTTAATGATTACATGCAAACTCTAGTATAACTACATATATCAGACAAATTCAAGTTAGAAATTATGATGTTCTCGACCTTTGCTTTAATAAATTTTCTCTGACTGGACTGGAATTTTAGTTGAATACCCCTGCCTTAATTGAAAAGACAGCAGTGAGAGACAGTACTCATGACTATAGCCCCTGCTTATTGGAGCATCTTCAAGCCATACCGAGGGTCTCAACTGGTCGCTCCATCAAGCCAAATGTGGCTCAGCTGTGTGAGAGGAAGCGCTGCCAGGTCTCTGGTAGCAAGGAGTAGACAAGAGAAGCCTATGTTCTGAAGAACTGTTCATATTCTGAAGAACTGTTCATGTTCTGAAGAACTATTCATGTTGAATAACTCTTAATGATTAAGATTGAGAAGATTGGATCAGTTGTACGGTTTTTTCTTGGAATAATTGAAACCCTTTTTTTTGTAGAATAGTAGATGCATCCCAGCCTCACTCAGATTCTACCTGCAGCGGTCCCCAGGTAAATTGAGTTTGAGACCCCTGCTCTAATACCAAGATAATCTGACCGGACATCAACCGCGGGGAAAAAAAGGTTGAAAGAAGCCGTTCTGTTGTGCTTTTTAGCATCGTACAGGAATTCTTTTGTATTGTATTTTTCTCTTGTACGCTGCAACCTTTCCAGTTGTAACTACAGATTCATCACGGTATGTTCTGTGCCTCTTCTCCATGATAGACTTTTTGGATCTACCCATGCAGATGACATGCAGATCACCTGAGAGGATTTCAGTTCTGGTTTTAGTAAACACATCTCACCAGGTTGTGTTATCAGAATGTACAGGGTCTGATTATCAGCAAGGTAGTGTAGTCCACTGTAGTAATTCCTCTGCTCATGAAACGACTGTTTCATTCACTGCACAAGTGTGACTCCTTATCTGGATGGCAGGAGACTACACATAGGCTTGCATACTATCCCTCCTCCAGCAAAGGATTTCTCAAAAACAGTGTTTGGGTAAACGTGTCAACCTAAATCTGCTCATCTGCCTATCTGCAGGGTCACAGAAGCAGACAATCCCCCAAGACCTGAACTCCCTCTCCTTTCATACAACATGTCAATGTTCACATCAAAAACATCACAATAATCCTCTCTGAGGTGAGGATCTGTTTTGACGTTGTGAAGTGTCAAGTTATTTTACAGTTTTTCTCAATTGTTAAGACACTAAATTCCATTCACTGCACACAATCACCAGCTGACTGCACACATTTCTCAAAAACAGGACTCTGCTGTCAAAATTCTGAACACTATTCATGGTTTGCACACAGTTTACAAAACTCTTGCACTCTTTTTGCAAAAGACTGAACATGTTTTTTGCTCATTTGAACACACTTTTTTCAAAAAGTGAGCACTAGCAAGCAGGATTGGGACACTGTTCCAACTCAGCTGTCACAATTAAGACACAACAGGTCAAAACTGAAAACACTTTTGTCAATGAAGTGCACACTATAAAACCTGCTGGGAAACAGCATTAGCTGTTCAGAATGTAATCTGTTGTTAAGGTCAGCAGATGGTAAGGATGGTGCATAAAGTAAATGGTTTCAGGCTTATTGTGGTTTACTTTACATGGTATGTAAATGTTGTTTGTCACTTCAGTGACATGTCTATACTGGAGCAATACAAGCAGTCAGAAATGTTCTGAGAATACTGTAAAAAATCTAATGCATAATTCTGGTTCACAAGTGCTAGTAAAATTACAGAAAGTTCTTCTCTACATGAAGGTGGAAGGTATATGAGCAGCAGCCATACATTCGGGAAAATCTCTTGCAATCAATGGTCTTGGCATGTGGTGATGTTTCTGTTGATGCATGTCAGGGCTGGATTAGACACAGTAGATCGTTCTTTCCACGTTGCCTGGTCAGAGAAAACATAGCTTGTGATGTTGATGAGGTCCTGTGGCCTGACCAGGCTGAAAGAACTGATGCAGACATGGTGTAAATATTTGCACACTGTACTGTGTACAATACAGTGCTTTTTTTTTTGTCTAACATTATTTTTATTTTGGAATGTACAGTCAGGCACTGCAATGACCCCCTCTGATTCATTTATAGGATGCATTTGTGTTTAAGTTGTCATTTTTGAGGACTGTAAAAAATTTTTACACTTGAAAACACAGTGAGAGAAGAGTGTGTTGTATTTAGCAGTGCAGTGTCCTACTTTTGCTTCATGTGTTTTAATTTTGAAAACAAAGTTCAAATTTTGACAATAAAGTGCACTTTTGACACAAGTGTGCAGTGCTTTGTGAATTGTGTTCAAATAAAGAAAATAGTGTACAGTGTGTTGGGAAATGTGTGCCATTTTTCAGGAAGTGTCTTATCAATTGAGAAAAACTGTAACAGCAGTGACATACTCTACACTCTTATCTGCTCATTAGAGTCTGCTATCTAATTTGCGCAACTGATGCAAGAAGAACAATGAAGATACACAACAAAAATTACAAAATGCTGGCCAGCATTAAATGCCTCCAGCAAAGTAGTCCTTAGGGTTGAGGGTGGCACTCAAGCAACCTTTTTACAAATGCAAATACTACTGAAGATGAAACTATTTTATGAGTATACTATACTATATGATACCATACTCTACTATACTATAGTCAGCAATTCAAAACTCACAACAAAATCAAAGTTATAATGTTTAAAAAGGAATCAAGGAAAAGACTGTGCCTACATAGAAGCTATAATATCCACACTTTAGTCAGTGTTTTTTCAAACCTCTGCTGCAGAGACATATGATTCATTGTCATCACTGTAAACAACAAATTGTTCTCAACTGATCTTACCTAGTAAAACAAAGAATTTAAAAAAAAAAAAAAAGAGCTGTAACAATCAATCGATCAGTGACTCCTCCTCCAAATCCTGTCAGTGTTAATAAAGCTGAAGGATTTCTGAACCACGCTTCTGTACCCAGATAGTGTGTGCATTTCAGGGAGATGTTCACGAAACTGCATGCACATTCCACCATTATAAGCTTGAACAACATCGAACGTGCTGGCTTTTAAACACCACTAAACACTGTTTAATCTGCGAGGGTAAAAACTGATGCATTTTTGTCTTGCATATAGATGTCAGCTACATTGGCTAGAGGGACAAATGTCTTGAACAGCTGCCTGAGAACTTTTCCTCAGGAAAGATGTGGTTGTGGTCCAGCAGCTGGTGGTGGATGTGGTAGTCCACAATCCAAGATCTCAGTGAAACCAAATAACAATTTTTTTTTTTAATCTTACAAGATTTTAGCATTTTTTCCCTTCCTGCTTGTTTTCTTTCCTTTTGGCCCTTTCTCTTGTGGCTGCTTTTTGTATCATCATATTGAGGTTTCATGTTCCTCCCAATCAGAAATCATGCTATGCCTCTGTAGTCCTCTATGCTGGTGAACTAACCTATGCAATCAGGAGTTAACCTCAGCACTCATGTTATTATAAAGCCGCCTGTTTAATGTGCCAATGCTAGCACAATTGTATTTTTAATATTAACTTATTTTAGCATCCTTTGACCTAACCCACGAGACTTGACTGTGACCCAGAAATGGATCCCAAAGTCCAGGTCTAAGAACACTGCATTGAAATATTGAAACATTGAAAGACTTGAGTGCCATTTTCATTCACTGCTTGGGAAGGTTTGGAAACTAAAGTGACTTGATAAGGTCTAAAAAGATGCCATGCATTGTGTTAAAATACAACCCTTTCACAACATGTTTAAAGCTTCAGTCTCTGGGTTACCATGGTGACAAATCCCACTTCATCTAATATATGACTTGTTGGCTCAAAAGGAGCGACAGCAAAGAGAATTTTTTTTTTTTTTTTAAATGGCACCAATGCTGATTACAAATATTTTTTGATATGTCACAAAGAAACGTAATCTGAGAGAAAATATGCTTCCCTGAAAATATAGTTGAGAATGCAGCTTAGCTGTATCAGAACATAATTTTTAGGAGACAAAGCTGCCACAACAAAGCATGGTAACTCATTCTGAATGAGTTACATGGCTTATCGCTGATCTCCCCATGGTCTGCTTGCCATGCAGGGTGGACACTTTGTATTGACTGCTCACATGCGACAACTTGAGGTTGTCAGTGCGTACTTCCAGGAATATTTAAATAGTTTCACCTTCCTTCCTTGCCGTCACAGTGCGATGATCAAGATAGCCTACTGGAGACTGCAATCTCTCCAGAATGGCATTGCAGGTGGAATGCAGGTGAAGCTACAGGTCAGCTAAGGTTGATCTTGTTTCCTGTATTTATTTCACAGTAGTAATTTATTATTTGTCTTCATTTTCGTATATATATGAGGTAAGTGGTCACTAAGGTAAAAATGCCACCATAAAAAGCAGGACATTTTTAAAGTAATTTGGCACAATGTTGTTTAAATAGCAGCAATGTTTTTTTACTACCTCATTACTTCATCCAATTTTTTTTTCTACAGAAAGGTATTAAAACATGCATTTAATTGATGTTTTTTTGCAGTGGTATAAATTTTGTCGTGCAAACACCGCCAGAACTGTCATAGCTCTGCAGCATCTTGCACCAGCTCATCTTCAACTTAACTACCAGTCCATCCCAAGTTTATGCAAGTTTGCTTTCAAGGCATCCTTGATCATCAAGGAGTGAGCACTCTTTCATCTAGGTGTACTCTGTTTGGATAAATGTAGACTCTGAATAGTTACAGTGCTTTGGCCTTGACTGAAGACCTTCATGGGAGCACAAACACAGCCAGAGAGTGGACATGAACATGGAAGCGTAACCACATCAGTGTGACTGGACATCTGTACAGATTTTACACTCTCAATAATGCCAGTCACACTGGATAGACAATTGTATTCTTGGCCGGCACTGAAATTCAGACTGCTCAACAACACATTCAAACCATGCTGTTAATTCCCAAATCCAATTGGTTGCTATGCCAACGTCTCTGATAACCAGGGAGCTCACAAGCGATCTGTTCTGCAGCTTTATCTGGTTTTTATATTCTTATGTATTCAGTGTGGTCTGCCACTTTAGGGACAACATTTGATATAAATTCAATTATTTCTGTGTTAGTAAAGCCAAAATTACCACTGAAGATGAATAAAATAATTATATTGTCTCACACCTGCCTGTGCCACTCATACAAAAACATATTCAAGTGAATTAGTGCTAAATTAGTGAAATGGGACAAGGACACTATGATATGTTAATTCAGCTTCTGGCCTGAGAGAAGTGTTGCAACGCAGGACTATGTTAAAGGATGCTTGGAATCAGAAAGGCAGTACAAAAGTTTGGTGAGGACAAACTGTCTGCACCTCGTCTCCCAAGGTTAGAGGCTGCATATTCAGTGGGTGCCCAACCACTGTGCCCTCACATTCATGTGTTGAGGTCTCACACACACACACACACACACACACACACACACACACACACACACACACACACACACACACACACACACACACACACACACACACACACACACACAGTGAGACAGTGAGTACAAATGAGTATGTTGCACTAAAAACAGCAAGAGAGGAAAAAGAGGATATATGCTGAGACAAAAACAAACTACTGGGGGGAAAGATTCTGTACAGGAAACAGATGAGTGTGTTTCCTGTGGCCCCTCTGGCCTCAATTCCTGAGGATCAGATTGTGTGTTTTTTATGTTTTGTTTTTGTTTTTTTGTTTTTTTGTTTTTTTTTGGGGGGGGGAGATAGTGGCTGTCACTAAAACACTGCTAGTATTCCATTCTAGTGATGAATCAATCACCTGTCAATTTTCTGCAGTTTCATAATAAAATTATTGTTAAATTAGTTTATCACTTAACACATTTAAGACAATAGCCAGTGAGTCAAAGTGCTTTCCAACAGAAAAAAAAGACTCTTAAAAGTGACTATTTTCTGGTTTCTTAGTTTTCCATCACATCGATTGAATATTTGAATTTGAATATTTTTGGATTTTGCATGATTGATGGGACAAAATGAGCAAGTCTGAGGAGTAACGGGTTAAAGCAGCAGTTCTCAATCAGGGGGGTCAGGCCAGTTTTCACTAATATTTTAAAATTTGTCATTTGTAAATTCCCCAACTTTATGGCAGTACAGTTCAACCTACTATTGCTACCCGTGTCCTTTATGATCTTATTGCTTTCTATTCATTTCAAACTTTTGAACATTATCTAATTTCTAACAGAGATGTTAAAGTATCCAGGAATCCGACTGTGGCATGAATAATTGCAGAGAAATGGACATGAAATCTAAATCTTCTGAGCTGTAGTCTAAATAATGTATGAGACTGTGAAGTAGCCTCCTCAAATAGTTTGATTACATTCAAGTACAAATTAGTCAAAAAAACAAAAAAGCACGATGTACATTTAAAGCTTGTCCTTCCTATTGTGGGGGCAGCAAACTGTCTTCATCCATAAAACTGACCTACATGCATGAAAAGAACCACTCTTCTTAATGTACTAATACATTCCTGCATGTACCTTCCTTTGCAGTAAAAAATAAAAAGTCAGTAACAACTGTGAGAAAGCACGGTGAATCTATGCTGAATGGGAGGATAATCCTTGCCTGAGAACGCACACCCTGAGACACTTGTCCCAACACTTATTACGAGGTGACAGAACAGTTTCATCATCAAGTTTTGGGTGGAGAACATAGTGCAGAACTGAACTGGAGATAGAGCTCGTCTCTCGTGTTACTCTGTCGCATTTCAAAATCCCTTTTTCTTAGAAATTTCTAATCAGTCAACAGAAAAAAAACATTAAAAATCTTGTGACTGAGGCAAGTATGGCAGATAAGGAAAACTATATGAGAATCTCAGTCTTTCTGTTTTCTATTTGCTTCATCCCTATCTGCTTAGAACCCTGAACTTGTACCACGTGGGGTTTTTGTTCTCCCTGATGTCTGGATTCGTCTTTGCTCCAGTGACCTCCAGACTGGGATTACTCACACATACACAGACATGTGTCGGGATAATTCCTGGTGGAGGTAAAGACAGCATTTAAACTAGACACAGCACCACACTGGAAACAACATGGGATCTCTGGAGAGGTCATTTAAAATCATCTTTCTATCATTACTGAAGGCAGCTTCAGCTGGGATTTTCTGCATGCTGATGGTCTATTAACAGACACATTGACTAAATTAATCAGCTCTCCTTTACATTACATCATGTTGTTTTGTATCACCGAGGTCAACTCATCTACCTACATGAAGGCCTTACTGCTGATCATGAAGGATGAAACTTTTCAAAGGCACATACTTAAAGAAGGAGGACTAATTATTCTGCTTTTTAAAGACAGCCTACGCAGAGGCCTTGGCTCATGGGTTTGCTTGGCCACTCTGGAGGAGGAGGAGGTTTAAAATGTTGTACAGCTGATAAATGGAGCAGGACATGCTGGTGGAAAAATTCCTCCAACACGCACTTACACCCTCTCTCTTTGGACAATCCATCAAACCTCCCCTGTTTTGGTTTGCGCTGTCCAGATTTTGAGATGTCTGTTCCTAAAGTTTCTGCCTTGGAGGTGACTAAGTTTGGGGTTGTGTGTGTTGTGTTTTGTTCAACTAATGATCCAAAGATATTCTTTTTACAATAACAGAAGTGAGAAAAAAAGCAGATCTTCACATTTAAGCAGTTAGGAAATCTTTGGTATTTTTGCCCTGTATTATTAGAAGCAGCTTTAGGACGGCCCAGACCTTTGGAATTTTATTCCAACGAAAAATAATGCTCCAGCAACTTTTTCAAGACCATTTTCAGGGGTTAAAAAAAGCAACTAAGCCAGGAAAAGCACTTTTGACTAGATCCAAACACATTGTGAAGATTGGTTAAGCTAAGTGAGGTCAGCATCCACCATTTCTGCTTCTGTCTCCATGTCATCGTCCAGCAGCAGTCGTCTCCTCTCTAGAATCAACTACATAAAATTTACGACATAATCTAACATAAAAAACTTCTATTGCTCTATTTCCTATGTGCTCAAAGAACTTAAGTTACATCTATGAACTACTATCTGTCATTGTTCTAGTGCAGATGAAGATTCAGCTGTTAGTTTCCTGTTTCAGTCTGATGGTCAGTGTCACTCTTATACCCTCAAACACAAGCTTATTATCATTATCTATCATCATAACAACACACCTACGTAATATGGTACATAAGTAACAGACCATAGAGGGTTAAGGAACGGCTTGTTATCAAAACTGTTTCCAATCAATTGTGTGTAGGCTGTAGAGTTAAAAATCGACTCTGTTTTTAGGTCTTTTTTGGGGGGGTTTCTTACCAGCCAATCACGCTTGTTGTGGTGGCCTAGTGATTCAGTGACATAATCCAAACTTTTGCCATATCCATGTTACAGTTCTAGTTGGGGCCTTCAGTTGCATGGAACACATCTCTCTCTCTCTCTCTCTCTCTCTCTCTCTCTCTCTCTCTTCCTGGCAAATTCCTGTCTGTATTTGTACTGTCATCTATATAATTCAATGTGCCACGAAATTTTAAAAAAGATTTGAAATAAATGAAGTCACAATCAATATGTTTTCCACATATGTTGTTCCAGCTCTTTTGGAAAAAAACAACAACAAAAAACAGATTTTGCTGCTCAAGTAACAACAACAAACTGCATGTAAATACATTGTGATGGAGTTTAATGTTACTGTGATATGTGGAAACATAACAGCTAAAAATATCCAGCCTTACATTTAAATTTAAACTGCTTGAAACTCCAAAACTGAGTCAAAGTATTTTAAACCATCTGGTAAAACAAGAGCTATAGTACTGGCCTGGAGAGATTTTACCACAATTTTTGTAGCTGTACACATTCAACAGGAAGAAAACACAAGAGCACAAGAAGACAGCAAAATGTCGGAAAAATCCAGGCCGAATAGCCTCATTCGTAGGATTCCTCTTCAGTAAAAGAAAAACATACTGAGCACACTCACATTGTGACCTTCTGCATCAGAGAGAGGCTGAGATAGAGAGGTCAGGACATCCTCGTGTGCAGAAAGCTTTCTTATCACTCCACCTGAAATTATATTGTCACATTGCAGTACATGGCTGGGGGAGGATGACGTGAGTGTGTGTGGGAAAGAAGACAGGATGTAAGGTGATAGGCCAAAGAGAACGAAAAAGGTTTTACAGCTAGCGATGTGGTGCATTTTAACATCACTGTGTACACATTTTTACTGTGTTTAGGAACAGATTCTTAAAGTTAGCATATTTTTATTTGCTAATGCTGCGCAATACACGTATATATTTAAATAAATCCTAAATCTGGTTCATCTACTCTGCCAAAGCATTTTTTTTTCCCAGAAGAAGGATGAGTTTTGGAATCACTAAGTAGAATTCTCTTTTTCTGAGCTTCATCGGGGTCTAAAATGTGTTCATACAATGACACAGTAGCTCTGGAAACCTTTGCTGTTGATGAAGAAATTTCACTCTTAGTCCTGCGAAGTTTGCTGTAGTGGAGTGTTTATTGGTATTCTGGTATACAGTGGGGAAACAGTTGCAAATGCCAAAGGTATGACAACAAAGGTAAGAGGGAGGGTCAGACAGACAGTAACACATAACAAAGATAAAAGAATTGTGGATAACCATGGGAAATGAAATGAAGGGGGTGACACTAGTACCAAAAGGTGTGCTATTTTCTTCATCACTGTTGATGCAATGTGGAGTGTTGCTGCAGGTCGCAGTATTAGAACCTTACCATACTGGTCTCTGTGTTTGACAATCAGGCTAATACTCCGCAGGAAACAGGAAGCACTTGAATGTATCACCCTTAATCCAAATGTCAACAGAAGCATCCGGCATAAGAGATCCAACAACATGCAACATTTGATGACTTTGTTTTCTCAAATGATACAAGAGTCTCAATCGTCCATAACTGTAAGAGACAGGCAAGAAATGTAACGCTTCTAACTGGAAAATTATCAACCTATTAAAAATGACTTTTGCTGTAATTCGTACTATATTCCTCTAACCAATTTTCAGATCTGATGTTCAATTTTTTTTCAGTTAGTGGTAAAATAAATACATTTTGGGTGTGATCAGCCACCTGTCTCCACCTGTTATCACCACTGTGTTTTAAAGCCACAGCACTGCTACTTGTCCTGAGTAACAGCCTACCAACGCTGAAAGATAAATGTTGAAACATTTTGTTCTCATGAAACGTGTAAAACACAGTCCATAACAACATTTCCACTGTGCTGTGGTGGGTGTCATGAGTATAAATTTCGAAACCAAGATTTCCACTTTCACTGCAAATGGCGAATGTCTATTAGCTATTATTCTCCAACAAAATAATAAGCTCCATGAACCATTATTATGCAGTGCAACCTCACAGACTGAGCATTGCTGTAGTCTCCACTGTTAGCGCAACAGCTATCTGTAGTGTCTTCATGCATGTTCCGCAAAAAAATGTCATAGTCTCGCCCTGGCTTCCTGTCTGCCTTTTTCTCTCTCCTCTTCTCGCTCTCTCCCTCGTTTTCTCCTCACTTCTTGCTTCCTCATTTTC
Source organism: Amphiprion clarkii (assembly GCA_027123335.1). Lineage (NCBI taxonomy): Eukaryota > Metazoa > Chordata > Actinopteri > Pomacentridae > Amphiprion > Amphiprion clarkii. Next base: position 10,393,737 of record CM049587.1, on the reverse strand, counting down.
CCTTCTCTCTCTCCTCCTGCCATCTCTCCCTTGCTCTCTCTCTCAGTCTCATCCCCCTCTGTGCTGCGCCGGTGGTCGGGGCTCACTGGCTCCAGCTGCGGAGGGAGCACAGCTGGATCTGATCGGTCATCAGCGCCGGATAAAGACCTGCTCGTCCCTCCAGTCGCGGCCAGATTCTAGCGTCAGCTACCATGCCGATCTGCCGAGCAATCCGAACTCCTGTTCGGCTCCCCGCCGGACGAGTTACTGCGCCGGTGCGCGTCTTCCAGACCGCCGGTATCGAGCCTGCTCGCCCCCACCTCTCACCACCGTTAGGATTTTGAGCATTTGAAGTCAGCCGTTTTGTTTATCTTATAGCTGATCACCTTTAGTTTCAATTTCGGCCAGAATCGTAGGTTTGTCTTGTGTGATTTCTAGTTGGCAGTTAAATCTTGGTTTTTGTGAATTGAGTTTGGTTTCGCTTTGTGTTTGTACGTAGCCTTTTAAATAAAACTCTTTGGTTAATTTAATGTGTCTTGCCTGATCTGTGTGCCTGCGCTCTGGGTTCTAACCTGCCTGCCCCATGACAAAAAAAGAAAATAAAAAGTACAACATTTTATTCAGTGTCCACAGGCTCCGGAATTCTGGCGGAAAAAAAGTTGGCTTTACATACTATCAGTGTTTTTACATTTAAATGTGTTTCCATAAGTGTCATACTCTGTTCTGTAACGCTCTACCTCTATCCCTCTATCTCTATCCCTCTACCTCTAGCTCTCTATCTCTTCTGTCTCTCTCAACCCGCCCGGCCAGCAGGCAGATGGGTCCCCCCACATTAGAGCCGGGTTCTGCTCGAGGATTTTTTCCCTGTTAAAAGGGTGTTTTCCTTGCCACTGTCGCTTTTTGGCTTGCTCTGGGGGTCAGGCATATGGGTTCTGTAAAGCGTCTCGAGACAATTTCACTGTAATTGGCGCTATATAAATAAAATTGAATTGAATTGAATTGTTCTCTAACCACTGCCTGCAGTTCAGCCGAAAAGTCCTCGAAATTTTGTCACAGTTGGTTGCAGGCTAGTCACTAACAGCTTCTTGTGTGCAGGATAATGTATTTTTTCATACAGAATCAAATTAATGCACACTTTATTTTTTTTGGCTGACATGTAGAATAAAGTGATTTGACTGTCACATTCATTTCTGAGGGTCTACCAGTGTGCTGTGGTCTCACTCTGACACTGGTGGTGCCTTTGTTTTGTAGATCAGATAATGAGGGCTGCAGAACTTTCTCAACCAGGTAAGGGTCTCAACTGGGGATGCTGATGGTAACTGTGCCCTGATCCCTGTCTGACTCAGAGTGTAGCGTCACAGCAGAGATTCACGGAATCCCTCTGGTCATCAGTGTCCTACATGCACATCTCAGAGGCCTCCCATCAACGGAGTTGGAATAAGGTAAAGCCATTTTCAGAAAGCATCGGGTTAAATGGCGTCAGTGGAGTCTCAGAGTTTCGACATCTCGCTGTGCTGTGAGCAATTTCAAGGTCAGAAGTCTGATTGGGTGTTAGACTGTCAGAGTGAGATTCATGCACTCACCCACACATGGGACACAGACTGATCTGCAAAACAACAGCCTGACATTTTCAACAGTTTCATTTTAAAATGAGACATTTACATAAGAAAACCAATGACTACTCCTGCAAAACAAGACTACACACAGAGAGCTCAAACCTCCACGCAACAAATCTACTATTTACTGTTCCACCCAAACATATTATTTCTACAGCTTCAATTTGACACTGAATCGATGTCTTGACTTTCCAAACACCCCCATAGGAATTACAATCAAGCCTCTATCTTCATTAGTTTCACAGTTATCGCTCTGATCAATAATTGTTTAATGGTGGAACTCTAACATTTGAATAATCACCAAAATCTAATTGATTTTTCTTTGGCTCAAGGTCAATCAATCCAGAAAATGCATTGGTAAAGCACTTTTTGGCGAATCCTGCTGTCAGACAGAGACAAACTAATTACTAGGAATTAAACTATATCATTTTCTGTGGAAGAAATAACTTAATAATCAAACAACAATAATTATAATAAAATATGCAGATACGAACAAAATCTTTAGAGTAAAGTACTGATAAAAAAACTCCAGTTCTTTCGTTCATGGTAATTTCTCAGAACCTGACACACAGATATATTTGCTTTGCTCCCAAAAGACTGTTGGGTGAAAAAACTGATAGTAGCATTGTTATAACTGTCTGCCTTTTCAGTGTGCTACAATCCTGACATACCAGCCACTTGAACACAACACTTTTTTTAATACGTTCAATCAAATAATCTTTATCTAATCTTACCCAAGTGCTTTTGTTGCTTAAATCACAGACATGATGTGGATGTGAACCCTCTGGTGTGAGCATCCCAACTACCTCCTGTCCACTCCAGTACAGTTCTTAAATGTGCTATCAACAAAAGAAACTCAATGCTGCCTAAGAAAGTAATTCTCCAGCTGATATGTACATAAATGTATTCAGAAAACCATATTTGCTGTATTGTTAATCAGTTGTATTGAACAGAAATAAGCCCTCATTTGAATATTTCTCTTTAAAGTTACTTTTATTCTAGGCTGACACATGGAATCTGAAACCACTTAAGGTGGTACTTTAGAGCAATCTATTGTTATTCTTAGTAGGCTAGACTGACAAATACAGGCACAGGTATCCACTTATCATAATACATTAGTGGATTCAGGTCGTGCTTCTTTTTCTTTCAACTCTCCGGATCAATACATCCATATCCCTATTGACCACCTACATAGTCAATGTGTTTTCTACTGTTACTGAGACCTTCAGTGGTTACACTTTCAGAGGAAGATCATTTACAAGGTTAAAGTTTGGAAACACCGAGTCAGTGAAAGTGGAAGTGCATGTGTGTGTCAGTATCAGAATCATAGAATGGCAACATTCCTTCTTCCCAGTTCAGATGCATTGGAATCCTCTGAACATCTTCACAGTGAGATCAGTGTCTGATTCTGGTCAGGGGTAAGCTCTGTATTTACAATTATGGAATTGGATTCTTCAAAGTCCAGACGCCACGTTCTCTTTCCTCTCCACGGACCTTGCAGGCACCTCTAATTCCTAGCAGTGAGTCCCTGCATTGGGACCCTCAGAGCCCAGCACAGAGCTGAGGTGTTCAATCCTCTGTTGGTTTTCAGGGAGCTCTTGTCTATGCCCCTGAGTAACCCTGCGGAAATCTCCAGACAGAATGAGCTCTGGATTAGCTGTGTTTGGGTCCAGAATCACAGGTGTGTAAGAGATCATCTTCTTCATCTTGTTCCAGATGTTGAAGCTCAGGTGATTGGCTACATCCTCCAGAGTTCCTGGCACCAGCTGTGGGTCACCTATGAGCTGATGTTGCTGCTGGACTCCCTCCACTGCTGTCAAGTAGCTCTATAAGAAAGAGACGCCTGCAGCTCCTTCTGTCTTTGCAAAAGAGCTCTTTTCCCCCTGCTCAGAGCCTTGCACACTAGCTGATGGAGGTTGAGAAAGAACATTTCGTATTTTTCACTGCAGAGAGCTTCAGAAGCTCCCAGATGTCCCTCCTGTCAGAAGGCCTCACACAGCTTTTAACACCACGTTAGAAGGTGGTTCACTCCTGAAATGATTGTCTCTTACAAACCATACATTGGTTGAATTGCTTCACCCAGTCTTCTGGAACATTTCCTCCAACTCACTTTGCACTGAGCTTTTTTGAGTCTCACTCAGTGTTTTTACACTGAACTGGCAGTATTCCAAGTATTCCAGAGGTTGCTCCTGTAGCTGTCCTCTGTCAGTGGGAGGTTTTTCTGACACTAAATCATCTTTCTCACGGTGTGTGTCTCACCCCTTAGAGAGAAAGCAACCTGTTTCTCCTGGTCTGTCGGTATGAGTCAGAAGAGGCATGGAGTTTTGCTGCACTATTGCCCTGAACACTGAAAGAGAATGCATTCACTGTAACCACGAGTGATTATTTTTGAGAGGCTGCCTGAGTTTGCCTCTAGCTTTTTAAATGTTTGATTTAGACAACCTCTCCATTCTGCCTCAGTCTCACAGTAATACTTTCAAATGCAGAATTACTTTCCCCACTTTGATCAACTCTACATTCTGACCGTTATTGATCTTCACACAGAGACTGAAGACCTTGTGCTTACACTGTGTTTCATTGTGTTCTGTAGCTACTGATGAACCTCTTCCTATTATAGACAGCTGTCTGTCAATGCTCTAGTCAACACCACTGGACCAAATAAAACATTCAGCACCTCCATGCATTTCTGTTTTAGGGCTTTTAGATGTTTACGTTCATAGCCATCATGCAGCATCATCAAGGAGGTGCCTCATCATCTGATTTCATTCTGCAGTGGGACAATGAGCCCAAACACAGAACCACAGACATTAGGAAATATTTTCAGCTACAAAAAGAACAAGGAGTCCTGCTACAGATGGTCTGACCTCATCGAGTCCTGATGTCAACATCATGGAGTGAGTCTGGATCACACAAAGAGCTGAAAGACACTATTTCAATGTAAATATCAGAATACTGCCATGCATAACTGACAAAGCGACAGCAAGTACTGTCTGGTACTTGCCCCAGCAGTGGTCCAGTCTTCCCTCAGCTTCAGAGAAAGCAATCTCAGTCTAGCTACAGTATTTACCACCCTCCAATAAATGTTCCTTTGAATGGAATGTGAGACTTGCGTTTCATTCTGAGAAAGATCTAAACACACAACCACAACTGACTTGTCAGAGAGCAAAGATTGCAGGGAAGGAAAGAATTTACTCATGCCAGATTCTTAGATGCAGCATTGGAGTGTAGTACAGTGTGCAGATGTCTGTGTATGTAAGAGGATTCAGGCAGCACAGGAAACTATTCATGAGTAGTTCAGCCCCACCCAGCCAACAACCCACTTAGGAACTCTTCGCCCCCCTCCTCCCCAAAAAACCACTGCACTCATGATATTGTAGAGCTCATAATAACTGTGGAAAACAGCCACGCGCCCTTACTGTCGGTGTAGTCAGCATTGCTTGTTGAGGTGGAAACACCTGCACAGAGTGTAACTGAGTGACATGTTCAAGAAACTGTAAAAACAACAAGAATTGTCGGATTTTACATTTTCAGACAGCCTTTAAACTCAGTTTTGGTTTCATCCAGCAAAACCACGAAATCTAAGCTTTAATCAAATCATGATATTTCATCTAAATTCTTTTATTCTGCATGTACCACTAAAAGTTTGCCAAAAATAAATAGTTTGCAGTAAGCATATTCTGTAGTAAGCAACAAATTCTGTGGTCCTCCGCAAAACCGTGACGCCATTAGTGACTCAGCTTTGACTAACAGTGATGTGACACAAATTCGAGGACTTTTCAATCTTTGTTTATACAGTATAGATACAATTATGAAAACAAATTAAAAATGGAAGTAATAAAATATCTATATTATGTAGAGACACCATTTTTTCCGGTGTTGGTAACTCCTGTGGGCACTTGGAAAAATGTCATACATTGATTCCAGGTTTTTTCAACTGCTGCCAAATAAATAATCGATACTTAACTTTTTTTTTTTTTTTTTTATGATTTATGGCCTTATAACTGTGTTATACAGTGAAAAATGAGCCCATAGTGAGGAAAAACATCACAGTAACAAAAAAGTCACACAAATTGCTTGGAGTCCTAAGGGTTAATTGAATTTAAACCCCACCCCTCAAATGATCTGTTCAGCACAGGAGGTTAAAATAGAAGCAATTTAATGAGTATAGGTCCTGGTCTGTATAGGATGAAGTCTGTGTCTGGACTCGGGCCGCAGTCCACCAGTTAATGATCTGGGGTCTCATATAGTGGATTAAGCAAACCCTCGATTCAGAGAATTTGGCCTACAGGAATTGTAGTAGTCAGATTACTCAAATAACTCGAGAAATCGTTTTTGCCCTAGTCTGGTCACTACAGCTGACACACGAGACGTAGTGAAATAAAACTTAAAGATTTATGTTGTACTGAAGAACAAGAAGAACTATAAAACAGAAATAATCCAGTAAATTGTACGTATGTCAAAATGTACTGTTCTTGAGCAAACACATTTAGCTACATTTTACTACTGTAGTTATTATTCTCATACTAAGCAGGTTGGTCACTGCAAACCTTGTTTCTAGCAGCTTTAATGCAACTTAAGGGAAAACAAAAAAGTGATTTGGATGCTAAGGAGTTAAAGTTCACTGAAAATGAAAATTTGTATCAAACCACAAATGAGAAAATCAATTTAAAGATAAAGGGCTGCACAGTGGCGTAGTGGTTAGCACTTTCACCTTGCAGCGAGAAGATCCCTGGTTCGCGTCCCGGCTTTCCCGGGATCTTTCTGCATGGAGTTTGAATGTTCTCCCTGTGCATGCGTGGGTTTTCTCCGGGTACTCCGGCTTCCTCCCACAGTCCAAAAATATGCTGAGGTTAATTGATTATTTGATTATTCTAAATTGCCCGTAGGTGTGAATGTGTGAGTGATTGTTTGTCTCTGTATGTAGCCCTGCGACAGACTGGCGACCTGTCTAGGGTGTCCCCTGCCTTCGCCCGAGTCAGCTGGGATAGGCTCCAGCCCCCCCGCGACCCTAGTGAGGATTAAGCGGTGTATAGATAATGGATGGATGGAATTTAAAGATAAAAAAAAAATACAAACTAGTAACAGCCCCTGAAGCCTTAGGTAATCTTTTCCTCCTTAAAAAACATATCCAAATTCAAAAAGTAACAGCTTCACATATTTGAGGAGAAATTAACAATCTGAGTCTCTATGGATGAGTCACCTGGGAGACTTTCCCATCCAAACATTAGCTATAACTGCTTTATAGAATACAAACAACCTACAAGAGACAAACGTTCCACAGGGGCTGGAGCCTTTCCTTCTGAGCAAGAGGTAGAAAATACCCTGGACAGGTCACAAGACTTAGAGACAGAAATCCATGCATGATCGCAGTCAAGGACAATGTTTGACGTGAGGAAGAAACCCACACAGGCACAGGGAGAACAAGTAAACTCCACACAGAACCCAGGTGAGGTGACAGTGCTAACCAATACACCACTGTGCTGCAGTAGGAGAATACTGACAGGAAAAAGTATTTCCTGTCCCATCCATCCATCCATTATCTGTACACTGCTCAATCCTCATTAGGGTCGTGGGGGGTCTGGAGCCCATCTCAGCTGACTTGGGGTGAAGGCAAGGGACACCCTGAACAGGTTGCCAGTCTGTCACAGGGCTACAAATACAGACAAACAATCACACCCGCAGGCAATTTAGAGTTATCAACTAACCTCAGCATATTTTTAGACTGTGGGAGGAAGCCGGAAAACCCGGAGAAAACCCACGCATGCACAGGGAGAACATGCAAACTCCATGCAGAAAGATCCCGGGTAAGCCGGGACACGAACCGGGGATCTTCTAGCTGCAAGGAGAAAGTGCTAACCACCACGCCACTATGCAGCCCTTAGTGCTGGTCTCGACAGATATATTCTATTTTTGCATATTTGTCACACTTCAATGTTTCAAACCTTCAATATTTAAAAAGAATTAATAAATAAGACAAAGATAGCCCAAGAAAACACAAAATGCAGTTCTAAAACGATGATTTTATTTTTTGAAGGAAAAATGCAGTCCAGGACACCTTGCCTTATGTAAAAAAGTGACTACTCCCATGGCTACCAATCTACCAAATGACCAAATTCATTTGGCAACCTGCCATACCCACATATGACTAGATCCATCCTTGTTGAATCTAAACATCACTAAATAACCTGTCTGGCATTGAGAAATAGCTAAAGCGCCTCAAAAAGCAGCACATGATTCCATGTTCTAAAGATTCAAGAACTGATGAGAAACAAAGTTACTGACATTCATCAGTCTGGAGGGTTACAAAGCCATTGCTAAGGCTCTGTGGGACTCCAGAGAACGACAGTGAGAGACATTGTCCACAAATGGAGAAAACATGGAACAGTGGTGAATCTTCCCAGGAGTGGCCGGCCTACCAACATTTCACCAAGAGTGCTTGAACATCTCATCAAGGAGGTCACAAAAGAACCCAGATGGACATCAGAAGAACTGCAGGACTCACTGGCCTCAGTTAAGGTCCATCTGCATGATTCCACAATAAGGAAGACACTGGGAGAAGATGGCTTCTGGGAGAGTTACAAGGTGCAAACCACCGCTGACTAAAAAGAACAGGAAGGTTCATCTGACATTTGCAAAAAAATTATCTGAATGAGCCCCAAGACTTTTGAGATAATAACATGCTGTGAACTGATGAGTCAAAGGTGGAACTTTATGGAAGACATGGGTCCGTTACATCTGGTGTGAAGCTAATAGTGCATTCCACAAGAAGAACATGACACCAACAGTGAAACATGGTGGTGGTAGTATGATGGTTTGAGGACCTGGGCGACTTGTCATAAATGATGGAGCCATGAATTCTGCTCTCTATCAGAAAATTCTCCTGGGGAATATCTACCATCAGTTCATGACCTAAAGCTAAACACTAATGTATTCTGCAGCATGACAAAGCCTCGAAGCACACAAGCAAGTCCCCCTCTGAGTGGCTCAAAAAGAACAAAATTAAGGTTTTGCAGTGGCCGAGTCAAAGTCCAGACTTCAATCTAATCGAGATGCTGTGGCAAGACCTTAAAAGGGCAGTTCATTCTGGAAAACCATCTAATGTGGCTGAATTAAAACTATTCTTCAGGAAGGAGCGGACCAAAATTCCTCCATGGTGACGTAAAAGACCGATCACAAGCTATCACAAACATTTATCTGCAGTTGTTGCTGGCAAGGGTGGACCAATCAGTTATTAGGTTTAGGGGGGCAGTTACTTTACTCACAGGCGTGATATAGGTTTTCAATAAATTTTCAATAAACATATTTAGTGTTTTATGGGTTATTTCTGTTTAATATTAAAATTAGTTTGATGATCTGGAACATTCAAGTGTGAGAAATATACAAATTTGAAGATATCTGGGCAAATGCTTTTTCACAGCACTGTAAAGGAGTCTCCCTCTCCCTATCAGCAGGTCAGAGTGAGATTTGGAAAAACTACAGTAAACACTGACATTCTTTCTGCCACTGAAGCAAACCTGTAAATTAGAGAGTACAGTACAATCTTGTAGCAATGACTCATTGACTGTGATTTTATTGAACCTGTTTTTAAAATCCTCACCTGTAACTCAGCCAAATTTGATGCAGCAGAAATGAAACACAACACATGCTACATCCCATATTTTCAGCAGTACCCAGTGCTCTCTTCAGGGAATGTGCTACGCTCTGCAACTTCTGAGAAATGACTGCTGGTTGGGTTTAATAACGGATACAGCCTGGTCCTGGCACATTCAACTCCAGGGTAGCAAGGGTTAATGTATGATAGAAAGACTGTGAAAAAAAGCTTTGAGAGCGGGACTTCATACAAAGTTTAACACGGGTTGCTCTGGCGTGCTTAACTGACCCTTTTTTTAAAAAAAAAAATAAATAACTGACCCCTAAATAAGACAGTTGCACAGTTTGTCTGTTGTTCAGACTAAGCTTCAGCACGTTCAGCTTGAAAAAAGAACAACAGATGCTACATTAAAATGCTAAGTTTCAGCTTTAATTGGACTCTATGCAGATCAGTATAGAAAGAACTGTGTGGGAGATACATCACTTAAAGTCTGGCTAGCATTTGCTCTTTTCTTTCTTTGTTCCCATTAAATGTTGTACAGACTCAAATCTTGTGGCGAATTATAGACTTGTCAAAAATAGTCTGGCTTTGCGAAGCCACATTTTGTTTCAAATCAGATACAAACTGAGAAGTGGAAAACTGAATGCATTCAACTTTGATGACAGAAAGTAAATGCACTACTGTTCTCTCAGAACAGACACTCATAATTCTGTCCTCTGAAAAACTGGTTCTGTGCTCATGAATGTGTCCCTGCATGCTGCTGGGCTCATCAAACAGCTGAAACCTCCTACTTCTGAATGTGGCCTTGCAGTTCAGTGGATATTCAAAAACACATATCGGCACTGTACACAGGCATATACAGAAAAATGTGACTTCTTCTGTTGGAGTTTGATGAGGAAAATGACTAGTCTTGATATTCTGGCTGTTGTTCATAGTGACAAAGCTACAAACAAAACTTGCCAACTCTTTCTTCCATCTAATAAGCTTTCTAGTCTTTCAGTGATTTGTTTTTGGCTGTAGAGTCCACAGCCCATGGCTACAATCAACAGTGTTTCCAGCCTGGCCTACTGTACCTACCCGGCCAGCAGCAGACAGCACACAAACACATTGTGTTCATGATTTTGTTGTCCTCCACTGATTCAGCACTGCACCACTGCAACTCTGCCACATTCACAATGAACAACTGAAAAGGATGACATCTAACGCAACAGAATCAGAGATGTCAGCTTTTTCATTTGGCATAGCCTGCGGCCTACATTACCCACAATGCAAATTTGCTAGGTGTAGCTAATGTGGTCTACAGCAGAGGCAGCTAAATGTTATCAGATTCCCCTTGTGGACACATATAAAACTAATACTACATTTTTTCACAGCATAAAGAAGTCTCCAACACCTGGAGGTCTGTGAACTTCCTCTTTGTGCCAAAGATGAGAATAGGACACATCTGTTTGATTTTCACCCAGGAATAGTTCCTCAACTGATTTTCCAGAAAATGTATTCATTTGAGACATTCACTTAAACACAACACTGCTGTTGTGTTTCAGTGAAAAAATCCAATAATGTGTGCAGGCTGTAATTACAGCCCTAACTTCCCTGACTGCTTGTTGTTAGTGTTGACTATTTCATCTTTGTTCTGGACTGTAATCAGTGTCATATTCAAAAGACAACAATAGACGTTTCTTCAAAAGTTCCCAGGATAAGTTCAGGGAATACTCTTTCCTTCACACACTTCTTCACGGTCACACTTCAAAGTGAACTGTACATCTTGAGAGCTTTATTGTCTTGCTGAGTATCACTGAGTTTTACTCATTCAGAATCAGCTGTTGCAGCAGCGGAAGCCTCAAGTTGTGTTTTCTGGTGGGCGGGGAGCAGAGAGGCTTCATTCGTGTTAGTCAAACTGTTTATTTTGTGGCGTTCCCAAAGCACTGAGCGTCTGCCAAGTTAAACCAAAGACACACACACACACACACACACACACACACACACACACACACACACACACACACACACACACACACACACACACACACACACACACACGGGAGGGAAACAGAAAGAGAGAGAGACGTGTACTCTGAAAATGGAAGAAAGAAATTGGCAGAGGCAGCCGTGGTAGCCGGACATGACCACTACCCCTCCTCTTCTTGGTGTCATTTCCAGGTTACACTCTCTGATTCTCTTTCATATCATTCCTCCATCCGTTCCACTTCATTTTTTATTCATCTGTCTGTGTGGTAGCAGCGTGCCAGAGTAAGGCTTTGATAACTACGCTGTCTCTTTCATCTCCTCGTGCTTCAGGCTAAATGACAATTCCACCAACCAGGCCCTATTTGTTAACCGTCCCACTAGAATGGGTCAGAGGTCAGCTGCACGTCGGAGGAAGTTAAGTGAGATTCCAAACCAGCCACGGTGAACTTTCGACTTCGTTAGCTCTTTCCTACCCATAATCAAAGCCACATGACACAAAGAGAGACACAGGCTGCCTCAATTTATATCTCTGCATTGTGGCCTTAAACAGAAAGTTCTTTTAGTATCACATTCACCTTTTCCTATTTTCAGCCTTGCATACTTTCATTCAAAACACTGGGAACTCCATTCAAATTTGATATAAAGTACCACAAGTTTGGAGCACGATAGAAGGAGCTAAAAGAAGCAGCATAGTAAAGTCAAGGTCTCTTTCTGAAGCTGGCATTTCACAGTGAGGGATAAATCCATCAGACAATACAAGTTCCTACTTCACACCTAAACACAAAACCCAGAGTCGATTTCAGCAAGCTGGGACTTTTGCATAACACAGGATGGATGGTAGGAAAAATAAAGAGCCCCATATTTACTACATCACTGTCTTGACACTATAACTCTATTTGTTTGTTGTTTAGGCTTTTGTACTATAAAGTTGTGAATACTAAAGTTTTCAGAAAAGATGTAATTATCCATCAAAACTACAACATGGATGATGTCATGAATACAAATTACACAACAGAAACTCACAACAGGTAGAACTCCTGTATGACATGGATGTGTCTAAACCTGCAATGTGACAACTTGTCACATTGGAGGTATAGACTGATTTTCTGCAGCGATTCAACCATCTGACACTTTTAAAAAAATCTAATGGCAGCCTAATCCTCTACCATTCATTAACATTAACATTCCCTTTGTCACTAAAAAAATATTAGCAACAATATTATTTGGCTCAGTGGCTCAGTGGTTAGCACTGTTGCCTTGCAGCTAGACGAACCCCTGTGAATGCCCGGCCTGGGTCTGGGATCATTCTGCATGGAGTTTACATGTTGTCCCTGTGCATGAGTGGGTTTTCTCCGTGTTCTCCAGCTTCCTCCCACAGTCCAAAAACATGCTGAGGTTAATTGGTGATCCTAAATTGTCCGTCGGTGTGAATGTGAGTGTGATCGTTTGTCTCTCTGTGTAGCCCTGTGATAGACTGATGACTTGTCTAGGTGTCCCCTGCGTTCACCCTAAATCATCTAACCCAAATGAGGATTAAGCAGAGTACAGATGATGGATGGATGTTTGTTGGATACTTACATCAAAAAGAGTTTGCAGAATGGGCAGAAGTTGTTCAAAATACAGTCATAGAATTTTCAGCCCATATTTAGGCCTGTAAATAAAACAGGTTAAAGCTCAGTCACCCCAGATAGACTAAGGTGACTGTTGACTGGGACCATTTTCAGTTAGACTGTGATTCACAGGACGTTACTTTTCATTTGTGCTGAACTTAACGTAATCCCTCAGAAATTAACAGAATGAAGCATGCTGAACACCGTGCTGGTGGCATGTTCACTTACTGTCACACAGACTGAAGTACATTTAAACTGTGATGTTAACACTTAGCTTTAGAAAACAAGTGAATAAACCACATAGTCAGTGACTAACTGAACTGGACAGAGATTCAAATCAGCAGGTGATTGAACACATCTTCCATTTCCACACCACATCTACACAAGGATGTTACATATCCTTATCTTATTCTTAACAGACGATTCCACATGATATCCAGCCAGTAAGCAGACAGAAGGAGACTGTTGACAGCAAATGTGACCAAGCTCTGGAGAGCTGCAAAGTATGCATTTCCAAAAATTTGCATCAGTGTCAATTTTTCTGCAAGATTTATCTAAAGCCAATAAATATGTGTAACTGTAGTCACAGGAACATCAAGCTGCTTGGAGATGGTCTTATAGCCTTTACCTTTAACATGCTTGTCTATAATTTTCTTTCTAATCTCCTAATATAACTCTCTCCTTCGCTTCCTCTGGTCCATGTTTAGTGTGGTACACACCATGTCACCAAACAGTACAGTGACTACTTGTAACCCTATAAATAGGCCGACTGACTGATGACAAGTTTGTAGACACCTGTGATGCTAATTAGAAGACACACTTTGATTGAACATGTCCCTGTGGTCACATTATTTTCAGTCTTTTCTAGGGGTACCATCACTTTTGTCCAGGCCTGTTTCATGAGTTTATTTTTTAAAGTAATTCCGTTAAACCACAGTTCAAAAGCAATGTCTGATTTTCATTGGTTTATTTTCATAGAATTTTTATTTATTATTACTTTTGTCAGATTCAAATTATTTCTGTGACCATTGTGGGGTTTTCTTTCATTAACCGAGGGGTACCAACAATTTTGTCCACGTGTGTATGTGTGCGTGTTCACTGGTCCAGAACACAGATTCTTTCTGACTTCTGACTGGCACAAGTCAGAGAGCTTTCTACTGGGATTTGAGACTTGAAGAGAGGAGGGCAGACTGGCTTCCCTTAGCAGGAAAGGGTCTTTACACACAGACATACACACAGACACACACACAAAACAGTGGCAGAAAAGGAATCTACACTCTCAAAGGAATCTCCCTCTTATGTCTTTGGACACCAATGTTCATTATTGAAATAAGTATACTTTATGACCAAAACATTATCCTGTACACCAGTGGTCCCCAACCTGTTTGGCTTGGAGCCCCCCCCCCTATAAGCTGCACCCCTCACAGCATTTGCTAACACTGCAGTCAAAAACGGCTGTCTAGTAGTGTCTCAGAGGGCGAGAGGAGTCTCTAAACCACTTCTCAGGAGGGGAAGCAAGCACTTTGGGGGGCGATAAAACAAAGCACCACTCCACAGTGGACAATGAGGAAAAAGTATTTGCTATTTACTGATGAATCCCACTTAGCGATTAGTGGCAGTAATATAAGGAGACCGACAGAACAGAAAGAATATCATAGTGGATCAAACTTACAGTAAAAGATGTTGCAGGAAATATTCAAGTCTAAAGGGGTTGCAACTCTGGAGAGAATCAGCTCCACCGCGACCAAGGAGAAACAGCACTCCCTCCTTTAGAGACATGCTACACCCTCTGGTTTTTCATGTTTGTGGAGAAGGATTCATGCTGTAGCAGAATAATGATCCCAAACACACCCCAGAGCTTTGACTTGAAGACCAGATAGCAAGGAGTGCTGACTGTTGATTTTCATCAAATTTTACTCTTTTGATATTTTTTTAAAATCTATTTTAGTTGACCAAAACTAAAGACATTTTAGTCTAGTGTTCATCAGTGACATTTTAGTCTCATTAAGTTTAGGAGGAGATGCTAAATATTTGGAAACAATACATCCAAAGTGTTTCCTTAACCAATTGTTGGTCACATGATTAATGAACAACAGATTAATCATTAAAACAAATAAGAAAAAATGGACATTATTTTATATACTCCTAGCGTGACTTTCAGCCAGGGACCTGTGATATGTCCAATAAAATTTAACTTGGTTGAGTTAGCCACCTGCTAACGGGAACATTGTCCAGGTAAACTTTGACTTACAATTAGCCGCCACAGGAGTCTTTGTCATGGTGGCCCATGGCTGTTGCTAGCGAAACCTCTTCCATGCTCTCTGGTAGCCAACATCAAACTGCCAGTAGTCCAAGAGACCTCCTCCTCGCGACAGTGTTAAACACACAAACAAGCTGCAGTCCTTCCATCTCATTTAACAGGAAGAGGCTCCACAACCAGGTACTACAGCTAATGTGCAATACATTTTCTGACATGCATGTTCCTTCTCTTTTGCTTTATCTGTTAATATATAAAGAAATATATCATTTTATAATATTATTCAGGCAAATTATTAACTAAAATTAATCAATCAGTAACATCCCGAATAAACTGGTGGTGTCTTTGCAGCTTCAGTGCTGCAAATTCACACAAAGTGAGGCAAAAAAATACTGAGATATTTAGAAATTCATTGACAAATTGTAAAGCTTATGTCTTTTGTAAAATGTAACAAATTCAAAACAAATGTAAAATAAGAATATCTTCACCAGTGCTCTCAGACGTTGGTCCTGTATGGACCACTGTATGAACATTTATGCAAGAAAATTCACGCAAATTCAACCAATCTCCGGGAATTTTGCGCGACCTTGCAATTTTGTCCAATCATCGCAACTTTTCCGCAATTTTGGCCCCCCTCCCATGAGTTCCACCAATCATAGCAGTCCCCAGCGCAAACGTAATGCACGTACATCACCGAATTCACTTCCTTGTTTTTGGTTTGACGATGCAGACATGTCCCATTCTAATGTCCCTCATTTACTAACAAAAATTACTGCTGAAGACTTTACAAAACAATTAATTCCCTGATGTTCTTCACGAAAGCGGAAGTAAACTGTTTTACACCCATGCAATATTGTGGTGGAGTACAAAAAAATAAATAATTCATCGATTGATAAACACAGACCAGAAAAATGACCATGATGGAAACTGTTGCATCCAGATCTGTTGGAGCTCTGAAAGAATGAAGGGAAATTAAATTAATTATTCCGCCAAGGAACGCGGCAGAGTTGTGACGATCGGTATACGTGAATCATTCCTCTGTTAGCAACATTACTCAAAAACTGACAAAGGGATTTGGATGAAGTTTTCAGAGAAGGTCAGAAATGACACAAGGACAAAGTGATTAGATTTTGGCAGTGATGCGGCTTATAGTCTGGATCCACGGATTTGTTAAGGATTTCCCATTGAGGTAGCAGTACAGCGTCTGATAGCAGCACGGTAGCCATGGCAACAAGTGAACGCTACCTCAGCGGCCTGCTGACGATCACGTCATTGTGATCCTACTACACATCCACCGCTGTGGACGTACCACAAATGATACAAGGAACAATTGATTAAATTGTGGGAGTGTTTCTGAGTCGTATCAATTCCCGCCGCCCGCTATATATTTAGGTCACACGATTCGGTATCTGTACATAATGTACACATGCATAACACATGCCTGTGTTCAGCGCAAGGTCGGGTAATGAACAGTCTTGGCAGAGTACTGCGCTCTCTGGATGCTTTTCTTGTTAATTGACGGGACAAGCCGTGAGCGCGCGTGTGAACATGTGTGTGCCAGGAAGTGAAATTATCTTTTGAAGCCACTGACACATATGTCCAAATATGATTCAGTCAATAGTAAATGATCATTTTGTGCCTTAAATCTACCAACCACTTCATGCTAAGCCAGTATCTGGCTGCTGCTAATTTCCCACCATGGTATGCCAGCTTTTGTGTAAATGGATTGGAATGTTAAATAATTAATTTCGGAATAAATATCGTAAATTACAATGTTGAAACATGTTCTAAAAGCTGAAAAAAATTCAACTTTTTAGCAATTGTCACTGTCTCACGCAATTTCATCGCAACAAATAAGCTTAAAACATCACAACTTACATTGCAATTTTTTAGAAAAGCTGCCACGAATTCAGGCATTTTCGGCCGCAACAATCTCGGAAAACGCCCGCGAAATCCTGGAAGGACTGATAAAGGTACAGTACAGTCGTGTCACTGCCATGATCAGGAATAAAATTCAAGCGATCACCTGCTGCTGAAAACGGTTGGTCAGGATGGTCAAGAAACAACCAAGAATTACCAAAAAGCAGATCTGCAATAAATGAGAAGCTGCAAGAGCACAGGTGTCAGTGTCCACCGTCTTTTACATCGCCCTGAGCTGAGAGGCTGCCAGTGGAAGTGGTGCATTACACAAAGAAAATATAACAATGAAGAAGGGGGGTAATCTCTACATTTTTAAGTAAAACCTAAACTCATCAGCCAGAAGGTTGGGTCTTGGACAAAGATGGCTGTTCCAACAAGACAATGACCCTAAACACACATCAGAAGTAGTGAAGAAATGGCAGGCTAGAATGAGGGTTTTATACTGGTCTCCCTAAAATCCTGACTTAAATCAAGAATATGTGCACTGTGATGAAGAAACAAGTCAGTGTCGGAAAGTCAACAAATTTAGTTTAACTGTGCCAATTCTGTCAAGAGGAGTGGTCAAAGGTACAACCAGAAACTTGTGGACAGCTACCAAAAGATTAATTTGTTTCCACAAGATATTCAACAAAATAATCAAAATTCACAATTGCTTTATTTTTTGTGACAAAGATGCACGTGTGTCAATGGTTCCATCATAGAAAATTCAAAGTAACAGGAGTCAGGAAAAAATCGAGACTTAAGAATATACATCTTATGTATGTATAGAAACTTTTGTTCATGACTTTATGTGCTACAATGTTAAGGCTGTCTGTCTTTATTATACAGGATGTGATGATGTGAAAATCGTGACTCTGTAGAAATATGTCACAGGAAGTGATGATTGTATGAATATACTTATATTAAACAAACATACAGCCTCAAATGTATGTGAGTGTACAGACATATAGAACCCAAAATTCACAGCACAGAGGCCTACTACTAGTGCCCACTGGGACACTGTTGCAGGGAAAAAGAGAGAAATGATAAGCAATAAAGAAATAGAGACCAGAACTCCACATGGCTTGCAGGCTGCACAGTATACAGCTGACAAGGGCAAACCAGTGTAAGCAGAGAAACATATCAGTGCTGAAGCTTCCATACAGAGCATCGGGGCTATCACAATGGTGGGATGGATAATCATTCACCCACAGTTTTATCTAGCTTGACTGCAATATTAACGATATTTATTGGATTATGTCCAAGATTCCACATCCATAAATCCTCCAATTCTGCAATGTCCCACTCTCAGTATCTATTGCTCCTGCAACAGCAACTGCAGTCTTGCATATGTCAGGGGCTAGATAGAACTGAGGAGGCGTTCTGTGATACAGAAGTCTAATCTTTCAAACCACAGTTTTCCAGACCTTTCCTTGTTCCTTCTGGTGGTGAAATATCAGACCAATTCATTTTTCACACTACTGTCTGTGAGCATGTGTAGCAACACCAAGCTAATGAGCTGTACTATGTTAGACCACTAATACAGAGAAAAGATAAGCACAATAAATCGACTGATTTAAATACAACAAAAGTAGATAACAGTATCACATGTGGGTCTGTTCTGTATTTTAAAGACATTTGGAACTATTTCTTCTTTCCTGAGCCTATGTGAAGATCTCAGAAACAGAACTAATGCAGTTCCTCATAGAACCTCATACATACCACAATCATCTGACTACATGGAAATCAAACTGAAACACCCACAATCAAAACTCACATTCGCTCTTATCTGTCACAAATCAGTCAAATCAGCACTCCTCCACATCTAGCTTGCTGACCCAAGGCATAATGGGAACTTCAAAACATGTCAAATGGAGATAAGCAAAACAGGAGGACTAAAACGATTATTGAATTTTAGTCAGCGTATTGACTAACCACCAGCATGTCACATCAGCATGTTTCTGATATGTCCAGAACACGATCATTATCCACTATTAATTCATATACATGTACATGTGTAAACATAAAACTCAACTTCAAACTGCATAAAACTTTTATGTGTTGTAAAATGACAATATGTAGCACTACTTGCTAAGACACATTGTGACAATTCCCATTCAAAAGGTCAATAGGTACCATACTATTAAAAAGATATAGATTTCAAGAAGGGTGGGCTTAGGAAAGTGTGTGACTTGACTGACAGAAATCTGAGCCTATCGTACTAAAAAAGGCCCATTTACACTGTGACCTGCTTTTCCACAGCAAGGCTAAAGCCCTGGGAAGTCAAATTAGATGACAATAATCTGCTGACATCTCAAAATCAGAATCAGAATCAATTTTATTGCCAAGTAAATTTTCACATACAAGGAATTTCACTTCGTGTTTTAGGGCATAAAAGAGTGTCATGTGGACCTCTGGCCTTGTTGCAGAGACCCGCTGCTGTTGGAATAAAACCTGTGGCGTTAGGTTCTGATGGACTCCCTTACAAAGGGAAGGGGACTGAAAAGTCTGCAAGTCGAAAAGGATCTCAAATTCCTCTTGAATGTCATCCTCAACAAAAAAAATGGACATAGCATGTACTCTGTCTGTGGATTCTTGATTATTGTTGGCCCCAAACTACAAGTAAAACATGTTCACAGTTGCAGGTTTTTTAAGTGCTACACATAAATATATATATATATATATATGTTTGTATGTATGTATATATATATCCATCCATCCATCCATTATCTATACACCGCTTAATCCTCACTAGGGTCGCGGGGGGGGCTGGAGCCTATCCCAGCTGACTCGGGCGAAGGCAGGGGACACCCTGGACAGGTCGCCAGTCTGTCGCAGGGCCACACACAAAGACAAACAAGCACTCTCACACTCACACCTACGGGCAATTTAGAATAGTCAATTAACCTTAGCATGTTTTTGGACTGTGGGAGGAAGCCGGAGTACCCGGAGAAAACCCACGCATGCACAGGGAGAACATGCAAACTCCATGCAGAAAGATCCCAGGTCCGAGCTGGGACGTGAACCAGGGACCTTCTCGCTGCAAGGCGAAAGCGCTAACCACTATGCCACTGTACAGCCCCTATATATATATATATATATATATATATATATATATATATATATATATATATATATATATATATATATATATATATATATATATATATATATATATCAATGTTACAGAGATGCTAGCAAACCTAATCTGTCAAGCTAAGTGTTGCTAGTTCCACCCTGAAAAGTCTTCAACCTTCAATAAGTTGACCCACTGAACAGGGCACTTTTAGAGGTTAATACTATCTCCTCAGAACTTAATTTGGATGCTGGCTCCTCTGGTGGAAACACAGGTCAACAACTGAGATCCTCAAAGTTGTACTGTGACAACGCACCTCTAGTGAATTATTGTACGTTTTCTGACAGTCTGTGGGAAAGCCAGGCAGGTAACATGCCATAAAAAGAGCTTCCATCCTATCACAACACGTGAGAATATACATTGTTTTAATACATGTCAAAACAGCATAGAAGTGCCATGAGTGCTTGAAAGAGTCATGTAGAACTAAACACCTTGGCAGGACCTCAAAATCTCAGTAATGAAAGAAAAAAAATGGTGTGAAAGGCGTGTGGAAGACATTGCAGCATCTCTGATCTGAATCTAAATGAGAAACATGCAACAACCCAACTACAACCAGTCTTCCTTGTTTCAGTTCTCTCTGAAACTACAGTGGTTTGGACAGCATACATAGTAGCCACAAAGCAGAAACAAAAGGCAAGAAACACCTCATCCCCTTTTTCCACTGGAGCTTTGCACACTCTGAGCTCAAAATTGCATCAACGTTGGTTTTTGAATCAGTGCAGTTTAATGCAAACTGTTTATTCTACAGTGTTGCCAAGTGACAGCATTTTAGCGGAAGAGTCACTTTACTTCCCTGAGTCTGCTTTATTACAGGAAACCAACATGTCTACAACATATGTTTCAAAGAACAAGCTTTACAATAAATCAAAATGGAAACTTGCAGATCCAACAAAGCATAAAAAGTCTGCCCTCACTCTGAGGGGCTGAGCCTCGGGAGTCGCTGCCTGTCAGCAGACATTTAGATGGCAACAGTGTCCTTCATCACCAGAGATGTGGAGGAAGCCGCAGGGCCTGAGTTCCAATAATGGGCTGATAGAAAAGTGACCCAGCAGGAATTTGTGTGGAATTTGAAGGATTTGAAGAAATGGTGATGAAGCAGCATTGTTCAGTATGAATGTGAGACTGGGTCTAGTTGTTATGTCAAATGCTTCTCGTGTTCAACAGTGTGAATGTGGCAGCAAGGATCTTTAGCTTGCAGTTTAGTCTGCATCAGCTGAAACCAGAAAACCGCAGTCACTGCTGGTTCAGGCCTAATGTCTTGGACCCATATAACCATTTCTGATCAGCTCCACCAAGCAAAAACAATCAGTACACTTTGTCTGCTATTACAACAAAATCAATCTGATGGGTATCTTCTTTCTCTGAGGTCCTCTGTCAAAACTTCATCAAGTCCATTTTGCAGCTGGTATACAACATGATGGATCTTGACAAAAATGACTCTATTGTCCAACATGTTGCTTTATCCTTACCAAGTCTTTGGTACATGCCTGTGGCAGTTGAAGTGCAATGCAGCTCACATGAAGAAATATTTTGGCCTTTTAGTTCATTTGAGTAATTTATAGATGCACTAAAAAAGAAAGCTATTATTGTATTATAAAAGAAAAGAATCTCAAAGTAAAGCTAATAAGAGCCACATGCAATACAGTGGTTGAGTTACGCTACTATTACTAAAGAAATGCACTAACAGCTGTACAAGAACTTTTTCCTACAGACGTTGCCCACGTTATGCTTCAGACCTTTAAAAAAAAAACATTAACAAAACCAAGAATCTGACCGTATATTCTAAGTTGATACAAATTTCCATGCTGATGATAGCTCTTGATAGTCAGACACAATTATTTAAGAAATTAAAAGATTTTGCGGTCACAGTGTTTAACAAGGTTCTAAACGATTCATTTTAGTTCTTCTGTGCCTACATGAAACCTTCTTCTCAATATAATATAATGGTATTTAGTTGTATTCCCACAAACTAACAGCACATTTAAAACCAGGGTGTATGGGCATTACTTCAGCTGCAGAGTACCGGTTCCTAAGTATGTCATGACAATGTCATGCTGTTGGTCAGCTGTTTGTGGTTTACTTAATAGGAATTTAGAGCTGAAAGAGCTTACAGGACAATAGTTTATGACAGTCTTTTGCCTGTGCTCCTCTGAATTCCATAGTCCTCTAATGTCAGTCACTGTATAAACTCATGCCCAGGGGTGGACTGGGGCAAAAAAATCAGCCCTGGCATTTTTGGCTCAGACCGGCCCACAACATTATCGATTGACTGAATCAAGCACTAATTTTTGAATGCAAGAACAAAAACTGGCAGAAAGGTCGGATTTCAGAACAAAAATTCAAAAACATCTTTAGAGACCTATACAAACTTGCTGGCAAGTTGGAAAAAAATTGCAATCCAGTAGAGCAGGGGTATTCAACTAAAATTCAAAGAGGTCCAATCAGAGAAAATATATTAAAGCAAAGTTCCAGGACATCATAATGTCTAACTGAATTAGTGTGATATATGTTGATGTAACCTAGTAGTTTTATTAGAGTCTGCATGTAATCAATAACTGACTGTCAAATCAAATAAATTCAGTATGATTCAAAAATATTTTGACATTTGTCAGTAAATAACTTTTTCTATAACTGTACATCTTAAAATAAAGTGCAGAACTTCAAAAAATAATGACTGAAAAACCTGAACCAACTTACATACATCTTTAACAATACCTAAATCTCCAAAAATTTTAACAATTGAACACTTTTACATTTTTTCCTGTCTTATATCACTCCCCTTATATCCCCGCTGCTTCATGGTAGAACTGAGCTGCAGCTGCCAGTATTTTGAATCAAGGTCTGAACAGTGTCAGGGTCATTATTAAACACATTTGGAGCTCAATGGTGAATCTGGAACCATATTTAGTTTTGATTATGTTCATAGTTGAGAAAGCTGCTTCGCAGCTGTACGTTTAGCTGAACTTAGTCAGCATGTGCATCTTCTCGGTGTCGTGTTATTTGTATTTCTATTTTGTCTATCCTCCTCTCGTCTGTCTCCTCACCTCTCAACTGTTTTCTGAACCCTGAGCTTCACTGTTTAGATCCTAAACTTTAGCGTCTGCAATGCAGAGACTTCATTGGCTGAGTATCATCACATGGGATGTCTGAATTCGTACCTAATTGGTCTGTGTGTTTCCTGATCTGATAACCAATGGCAAAGCTGTGCCGGGATAATAGAAGCCACCGGTTAAATTTAAAATCTCGTTACAATTTACTGATTACAGTCCACCCCTGCTCATGCCTTCTTGCACGACCTCTCACTGTGTCCTGTTTCATTCCTTATTTCATTTATTGGCTTTGGCTGAGTTCACACATGCACTTGCAGTTCTCCACTTGTCTCATCTGACATCTGGGAACTCATACAAGTGACTGTCTGTGTTTGCATGCAAGCACTTAACATGGGCAACTCTGCTTGTATATTTACATGTCCATGTGCACACATCCACACAAGCAGGGTGTGCATGGCTACATTCTGCATGCATTCATACATACCAATGAGCAGCGGTTTCTGGGCTATTTATAGAGTGACTATATTAGCTCACCATATGTGTCAGCTGCTGCTCTCAAAATGGCCACAGACAGCACAGGAAAACTAGGTGGGAAACTAGGTAGAACAAATGCTCCCAACCTCAAAGAGTGTGTGTGTGTGTGTGTGTGTGTGTGTGTGTGTGTGTGTGTGTGTGTGTGTGTGTGTGTGTGTGTGTGTGTGTGTGTGTGTGTGTGTGTGTGTGTGTGTGTGTGTGTGTGTGCGCTTGTGTGAGGGGCTGGGAGCAGCAGGACATTTTTGTTGTCAAACAGGTCCACAGTATATGCATGTGGACGAATGTGCACAAGGAGCCAAAGTCACTAATAGCGATGGAGAGGTTTCACACACAACAACCACACATGTGCACACACGCAGCACGCCAACAAGTAGAGCCTGTTCAGCACAGCAGAGCAGCCTCTGAGTCACACTTGCTTGTCAAACTTGCGTTCCACTGACAGCAGAGCTGTTCTTGTTCTAGAGCAAAACCCTCCATTGGAGATGCCGTATGTATGTGCAGTGAGACAGACAGTCAGCAGACAGACAGTCAGCAGACAGACAGTCAGCAGACAGACAGTCAGCAGACAGACAGTCAGCAGACAGACAGAGAGGGCGATACAGAGAGGGAGATACAGAGAGGGAGGTGAAGAGCGAGAGCATGACAGATAGAAGGAGAAAGCCTCAACAGCAGGAGGGAAAGATAGAACGGAGGAGCCATTCATTCACATCGATTGCCGATATGTGTGTGTTACAGGGGAGGCAAACAGAAGTATTTGTGAATTCCTCCAGCAGGGCAGAGAGGCAGTAAGGTGGGCGTTGATGAGAGCGGAGGGAAATCTCTGAGCCTGCCGACCAAACAAAGCAGCCCCTCACCGCCTGAGACAGCCAAACTGCCTCTCTCCCGCTCTGCATCCATCAATCTCTTCCTATCTCTGTTTTTTCCTCGCCACACATTCCAACTCACTTGATGAAGCAGCGAGCTCCCTCGAATGTGTATCCTTCCTCCCATCCTGTTGGTAAATCTGTAAGGACAGGGAGGAGAAGAAAAAAACACAAGACAGCAGGAACATAAGCAGCTGTGCAGAGAGATATGCAGCTGATTACACACACGCGCACGCACACACCTGCACAGCAATGCAGTGTCTGGACCACAAATAGCTCATTTTGTGCCCGTTTACAATTCTCGCGCCAATCTGAAGAGCAAATATTGCAGAATTACTCAATCATTCCGTGGTAATGTATGCACCAATGAGACTCCAGCTGTTCAGATACACGGCTGATCTGCATGCAGTGATGTCCTCCCACCCGTCAACCTTTTCCTGTCGCGGCAGATGTGTTTTATGATTTGGAATATCGGCTTTGAACTGACGCACAGACACGCTGCGGTTCTATAAGCAGTCACGGTGCGTGGAAATACTGGGTTTCTGCAGCAAAGCCCGGGTATCACTGGGTGTATGTGTCAAATGTCACTGCAGGAAATCAGCTACGAAATCGGCACACGCCTACGTGACAGAACTTTTAAAAAGTGTGTCGCAAAGTGTCCAGGTGGAGCGAGAAAGAGGAGGCGGAGGGACGCCGTGCGTAATGGTCCGCCAGAGGAGAGCAGTGAGGGGAGCGGAGCAGAGGAAGCTGTTGCTTTGCTGCAGAGAGCAGAAATCTCCCGTCATCGTCTTCCACAACTTGTCGCCCCTTTTTCCATCATGACGCGCGGATAACCTTTCCTATAGGCGCTGCGTGCATGCGTGTGCGCGCGAGTTTTCGCAGGGAATGAAGAAAAAACACGTCCTCAGATTATTTACCTGGAGTTTTCCTGTGCCCCGTGATAACAGCTTCTCCAGTAACAGGATGCAACCAGGTTGTACTCTTTGCTTCTTCACTGTTGGAAGAAAAAGGGGGAAAAGGTGAACAGAGAATGCGAAAAACGACAAGCAGGAAGAATGTGTCGGAGAAACAAGCAGTGCGTATCCAGAAAGCCGTGTGTCCGCGTGATATTTACTTGATGAAGAATATACGTCCATCCTGAGTCACCCCATAACTCCAAGAAGAGGGAAGGCAGGAGAGCCAGTCCGGCTTAGGATCCGCCGCCATGTCTAGCCGAAAGCTCTGCTGCTCTGGTTACTATACACAGGGGCTGGAGTGCGCGGCGCCGTGCCAAGCGCGGGCACACGGCTGACATCGCGCGCTTAAAGGAGATGCGGTAACGCGCAGGAGGATAAAGACACAAGCAATGATTTTCTGTCAAGCAGAGGAGAGGCGGAGCACTTTTCGGTCTTTATGAGCGTGAGACTTGATGAAAGTTCAGTTTCTGTATGATGCCTGCAAGAGCTGCTAAGGTACTCAGCTGAGAGTTTGTTACAAATCAGTAACATTCACCAAATAAATCTAAATGTTATTGGCAAACAAATTCAAAATTTACTACTAATAATGAAGACACACGGTAAAAAAAAAAGTAATTCACAGAAAAAAATGAATCTTCTGTCGAACATTCAGACAGCTGACAAATTACAGGAACAAAACAATGTAGAACATGTTAGGAGGGTGTTTGGCACCCACATGCTGCCAGAACAGTTGTAGTGCACCTTGGTATTGATTGTCCAAGTCTCTGGAACTCTACCAGAGGGATGAACATCTTTCCTCCAAAATGATATTCCCTCATTTTGGTGGAGAGCGCAGTCTAAAACATCAGCCTAAAAATCTCATAGGTTTTGATCTGATGACTGTCAAGGTCATAGCACATGATTCACATCATTTTCTTCAAAACACTGTGAGCCCTCATTACTTCTGGATGGAGGCATTGTCACCACGAACAGACCACTTCCATCAGGATAGAAAGGTTTCATTACAGGATGAAGGTGATCACGGAGAACAACTTAGTGTTGGTTTGCAATGACTCTTCCCTCTGAGACAGGACTGTCCAACTCATTTAAGTTCAGGGGCCACATACAGCCCAATCTGATCTCACCAATAAAAATCCACAAAAATCCAGTTTTATGAGTCTACAATTTGCAGTTAATGTCTTCTCTGTGATTTTTACACTTTGCAAAGTTGTCTCACTGGCCGGATTGGACCCTCTGGCGGGCCGCTTTTCGCCCACAGATTGTATGTTTGACACCCCTGCTCTAAGGGAGTAAGTGGACCCAAACCATGACAGCAAAATGCCCTCCACAGGATAACAGAGAGACCTGGTCTCTTCACTGTGTGGTCAGACATCTAACTCTGCACTGTTCTCATGGTGTACAGCACACATGCCAACTTGTTGAGAATATAGCGAGGGAGGACTTATCTGATAATGTCTGTTTGGTCCACATCTCTGTAGATTTTTTGTCTATGATTTATGCACCACTGAACTCTCAGATGTGCATCCATCTTTGTCATAAGAGTTCATGCACTGCAGTCATATCACAACATCCCCCTCTGTGTGATTGTCAACAGACTGTTCTTTGCAGTCAGATTATGTCCTCACATTCAGACCCCAGTTACACTGATGTCTTTCCCGTAGATCTAGAGCCGTGTCACTTTTGTCTCTGTTCCTATTGCAGCCAGTTGAGCAGTGTATGTGGCTGAAGCTCCTGCCATCCACAACCCAGCAACAAATCCTCTTTTAAAGTCACTTTCCTCTTGCAATCTTGATATAAAATCAGAACCAGCATAAGTGTTTTCAACATGACAGCGAGCCTGTTTGGGTGTTAACTGCTTAACTGAACCACATAACACGCCTGTGTGGAAGCATCTGCATTTGTTGATCTGCTCCACTTATTTATTCATGTTCTTATACCAAGTGTATGTGCATGGTATGACTGTAGGTAAACAGATGTGAATAGAATAGGAAGAAAACATGTAAATCATGCTGGCAGAAGAAATATGGTGAAAAATTATGCTGGTATATATACTGGAGTATCTTTATGCATGGAAGCTTGTTCTTCTTCCATGGGACGTATAGTATGGAGCATATAGAGTGCATGTTTCTTACATGATATATAGATTTCAAACTCCTACTGCAGTCTTCTTTTCTTTAGTTGCCCCTTTTTTATTCATTATTTACTAAATGTAACTCAGTGCAAAAGAAGTAAGGACAAACACAACATACAAATATAACTTATAAGAAAAAATTATTGCATTGCTTTATCTCTCCTTAGATCCTGTGGTCAAGAATTTAAATGGTCTTCATGCAGATGAAAATCTTGTATGTAAAGGAGGTGCTACAGATTAATCATAGATTCAGTGTGTGGCGCTCTGCTAGAGAGATCAACCACATTCTTCCAAAAGACAATGATTTACAGATTCTCTATATTACAGCTTCTCCATTCCAGAAAAATTTTATCAAATTTGCAGACTTAAAAAGTACAGAATATTTAACGTCCTGCACTGTGACACAGAATGAATTTTGCACAACAGATCTTGTTTTTGTGTCTGTTGGATGGCAATACAGTGCTGTGTTGATGAAATCCTAGGTACACATGTAAGGGTTAAACATGTGACACACTTAATTGTGTTACTGAATTGATCGGAATTCATTTGTGTTTCTACATTCAGGTATTCAGGCATGTATTTAGGACATACCCTTTCTGCCCATTCCAGCAGTGATACATATCAGTAAATCTTACCACAGGATTATTTTTCTTCCTAATCAGGGAAATAAAGCACAATTTTTGTGCAATTCAAATATATTCTTATATATGTTGTCCAAATTAAGCATATTTCCAGGCAGTGGCAAGGCTGTCTAAATGGTAAAGCACTCTGCTGTCAATAAGCATATCCTTCAAAAGCACTGATGGTTTAATCCTAAAATCCTACTTTTCTGCAGCAAAGCTCTTATGAGAGCTAATGACAGTGCTACTGTTCAGTAATAAGGGGCTCTGAAGGGAGCTCTGCCTGTCTCAGATGACACAGAGCTTATTTTGGAGCTGAGTGTTTGCTCAAATATTGATCAGCCGGTGGAGCACAGCATGTTTTCTCACTGTGTTTTGCTGCCTGTCTGCTGCAGCCGTCCAATCACAGGGGGTCACACTTGAAGCTGGGCAGGCTGGAAATCCCCCACCACCCAAACAAACCAAATACTGCCCCACCCCCCCACCCCCACCCCGCTTTCCCTCCCCAACACACACAGGCTTTCTACTTTCTAATGAGGCTGGACAAACCACAGACACTTTGTTAAGTCTATCCCCAAGGTCAGGAATACCTCACATACTGGACGCACAGACACACCCTGTAACGCTCCGAAGCGCGCGCTTCGGAGCACACACACACACACACACACACACACACACACACACACACACACACACACACACACACACACACACACACACACACACACACACACACACACACACACACACACACACAAAGGTCAAATGGTCTTCCAGGAGGAGGATCTCCTCCCACAGTTAAGTGCTGGCCAGATTCTGCAAATGTTGCACAACCTATCACCTCCACCCCTCTGGCCCACTGCCGTGCTCACACTCACACTTGTCAATTTCCTTCCACAATCTGAAAGGATTTGACTCTTGCAAGTAAGAGCGTGCTGACAATGGCGAAATTTAAATACCATTGAATTTTTAAACGAAAGTATTTTGCTGTAAGAACTAGAAAAGCACTCAGAGAGCGCAGTACTCCGCCAAGGCTGCTCATTCCCCCATATGGTGTTGACAGAAATGCAGCATTTTTTTTTTTTTATAGAAATGCAGCATTTGTTTGTTATTGATGATCAGAAATCACAACATAGAAAACGTTTCCATTTAATATAGATGTACCTACATGCAAAATGACCTTCCGCTGAGCACAGGTGTGTCTTATGCATGTGTACGTTATGTACAGATACTGAATCGCATGACCTAAATATGTAGCGGGCGGCAGGACTTGATGGGACTCAAACACCACCACAATATAATCAATTGTTTCTTGCATCATTTCCAATGGATAAGTTCCAGTAAGTCTGCAGTGGTGAATTTTTAGTAGGATCACAATCATGTGATCGTCAGCAGGCAGCTGACGTAGTGTTCACTTGTCGTCATAGTTACAGTGACGCTGTGCCACTATCTCACAATGATACAGAAATCTTTAACAAATCTGTGGATCCAGACTATAAGCTGTTTCACTGCCAAATGCCATGGTAGTGCAAAGAGTGCAAAGACCCAGGCGCGGACAGAGTCAGGACAGCAAGGCGTATTTCAACAGCTTTATATAATGGTAGACACAAAAACACTCATGGACCCCAGTTGGGCTCTTAAACCAGAATTCAAGTACACTCTAGAGCCTGGAAAACACAGTGGCTGATTATAACAGGGAATATAACCAATATCAGCTATTCCTGGACAAAACAGGCAGAGACTAGACTGCTGGAAACAGGACTGAACTAAACACTTCTAAACTACGCTGTGAACAGGAACGCAGTTGCAGCCGGAGTCGATACAAGAAAAAACTAACAAAACTCAAAACTGCCGAGCAAAGGTTAAACAACTAAACAGAAAGCAGCGCTGCTACCGTGGAACAACAAGAGCTATGATAAGGTAAGTTCGGCTGGCAATAAACCTAAACTGATAATTCTAAAAAGGCTTAACTGAGTGTGGTTTAGGAGGGCGACCGGAGGCTTGGTAGCGTCAGGTGTGCCGTATCCGCGGCAGTCCAGGGAGAGTTGAATCCTAGGGTTCGGACGGCTGATGGTGGCGTTTGACATGCCGTATCCACGATTTGTCCAAGGTGAGTGGAATGGAGCGGAAGGGACGACGGACCAGGTAGGAGCTGGAAAGACGATAGGGAATGCCCAGGCGAACTACACAAAGAAACAGAGCATTAGATTTGAAAGAAGCACTCTATACAGAATAATACCAGGCAGATGAACGTGACTAACACAGTGTAGTGCAACGGTCCAGTGTTGAATAGTGTGAGAACCCCTTCTTTTATGGCAAGACGAGGAATGTAGAACAGGTGAGCCATTCCCCGTCACAGGTGTCCTCAGTCAGCTGATGACCTAGTTAGAGCAGAGGAGACGTGCTCACACAACACTCACACCCACAAACACACATGGGAAAGGAAAAATGAGGGAGGCCTGCCACTCAAAGCAGTAGAGGTGGAGGTCATGACACCAAAATCTAATCACTTGGTCCTTGTGTCATTTCTGACCTTCCCTGAAAATTTCATCCAAATCTGTTAGTCCGTTTTTGAGTAATGTTGCTCACAGACAGACAAACCAACGCTGATCATCATATAACTCCACCGCGTTCCGTGTATTCTTTCTGAATACAGTACATGGTTAATTCTTAACCAAATAATATTAATAATTTAAGTTTAATTTCAATAAATTTAATTTAGCTCAAATTTATGGTTCTACCTGTCTTTGTATCTCCATTTTAACTGTTTAAATTCCAGAGTAAACTCAGAAACTAATGTGGCCAGTATGAACTGAACCAAACAGGAAAAAAGGGTGAACAGCTAAAACAGTGAGCTGAGAGCTGCTAAAACTCTTCATTTTATAACTTCTGCTTGGTGTGTAGAAGGAGATTCCTTATCAGGTGAATAAGCAGTATTAGTTCATTTCCAATACAATGCAGGCAAAGAATGGTCATACACACAGAACACCATGGCTCCATCCAGCTCATGTTTGCTCATGAAGAAAGTATCTGAGTTTGCTTTGAAAGTCACGCATTCACATAATTATGACAAATGAAAATGGCAGACTAGTAGTTGTACATGCATAAATGCAACGGCTCCTGACAGGACAAAAGCTACATATTTATCTGTATGTATGTGTGGGAGTGCGTGTGTGTGTTTTCCCCCAAAGGCCCTACATTAAGCCATCTAATTACTAAGCCTCTGTGTTGAAGACAGATCCCTAGCTGATTAGAGAGCAAGTCACAACAAACTGATTTATTATACCTTCGTTTAAACCGGAGGTCAAAAGGGACGAACAGTGTGAGTGTCAGATATTGACTGTCACAATGTAGTCAAGGGTCACAGCTAGTAACCATACCTTTACAAGTGCTTGGAGAGCCAATAACAACGAAAAGTGCAATAATAATAACTTATGTATATGTTTGGATTCCTCCGAGGCTTGCGAAGAGTGATGGTGAATGGTTGATTAACAGACTGTACTAATGGCTTACAGTGTTTTCGGCCATTTTGCTCTGAGAGCTTAATTTAGGAAAACGCCCGTACAAAAAACATTGGGAAATTAGCATTGGCATTTAGTTGTACTGCAATGCAATGAAATCCAACCACATTGAAAAAAAGAGAAAAAAAAAAACGTTGCAATGTGCTGCAACATGTTTGATGAGGATATTTCTTCATAACTTCATAGTGAGTTTCAGTCTATTATATATTCTGACACTTGCAGCAGTTTTATTGGGAAAAATATGTAGAAAGCCACTGTGCACCATCAGAAGTTGATGGAGATCAAAGCCAAGCTGAAAAAACAGAGTGAATATTCAACTTCCATTCATCAGCTGAATGCAAACACAATAATTACAAATGTTGCTCCAAAATTGATGGATGTGTGCTCAAAGAGATTTCCACTGTTTCATCCATTCTAAAAAAATTATTATCATTTAAGTTAAATATCTTTTTTAGTTTACTGTTACTTAAATTTAGTCATTTTCATATTACTTATTTGCAAAGTAAATTTTAAAATATTCTACTGTATGGGTTTTAAAAATCTTTAATTCACTGCAAGTTTTTTTTGAGACATAATAGAAGAATAACTATACTTTGTTGTCAAAGTGCTGTCTAACCATCTTGCCCCCCTTGTAGCACAAACTGTTTAAATGCATGTAGCTGAGTCCCACTTTACTACTTTGGAGATTTCTTAAATTACTATATTTCAAATTACACATGCAACCTTCACACTAGATAACAAACAAAGAGCAGACAGCATGACAGAGAACTGACATGCGCTTCCTGCCACTGTAGACACCCGAAAAGAGATTTGAGCAATAATCACAGATATTTCCCATCATGCCAGGAGACAATCCACACTGAAGGTACAACAAAGTAGATATAGATTTTAAAAAAATCCACTGATTCAAATTATCACTAATAATTCCATTTAAAGTTATTTAGAGTCCCCAACCAGCTGCATTTCATTGTATCTGCTAGTTAAACTCATTAGACATGTAAGTGACATGTCCCCTAATACTGTACAATGTAAAATGGCACAATGCCTGATAAATGCAAAGGATGCAGAGAAACTGTTGCATTAACATTATCAAATGATTTACTAATGTACATTTTCATTCTAATCTTTAAAAATATAGTGATGGTGGTGGTGACTGATGCTGTTCAGTCACAATGATAATACAGTGCTGCTGTCTTGCTGTATGTTTAGATTTTACTGATTCAGAAGCAGCATAGGAATTCTGCATCCCTGATAACCTCCCACTCCTCCACCTCCTACTCTTCTGCTTCCATCTCATCATCCATTTTTTATTTTCATTGGTTGAATTCAATCCTCACTGTGACTGTATGTCCATTAATCCTTCATGTGAGAATGATTTGTGTTCACATTAACTTTTGTAGGTCATTTCTGTAGAAAGCTGTGTTCACAATGAAACACTGAAACACACAAAAAGGGCCAAATCTTATTCTCTTCCTTCTGTTTTTACTCTGGAAACAACAAAACTGCATCACTGTCAACATCTGCTAAAGAGGGACTTACTAAATAATTATTTCACCTTTAATGCCAGTACAGGTCAACAATAGCTGTGCTGTATCATCAGTCTGTCAAGTAGATTTTACCCTGCCAAGTTTCAGCCTCTCACACCATTTGGTCTCTTGTGGCTCTTTGCAGTTACTACAGTTACGCTATTTACAGCCTATACAAAATGTATGTAAATATTTTTTTTTTTATGATCCCTTATTAATCCCACGAGGGGAAATTCTGATTTTCGCATAGCTTCCCAATTGGGGGAGTCAGAGCGACAGGTCAGCCGCGGTACGGCGCCCCTGGAGCAGGAAGGGTTAAAGGCCTTGCTCAAGGGCCCAACAGTGGCCGCATCGGGGTTTGAACCCCTGACCTTCTGATCAGTAGTCCAGAGACTTAACTGTTGCACCACCACTGCCCCTATTTTTAACAAATCACCCCAGTCAGGCTTCGAACCAGGGAACTCTCAGTTGAGAGTCCTGTATTTATCCTAGTGAGCTAGTTTTATATATATATATATATCCATCCATCCATCCATTATCTATACACCGCTTAATCCTCACTAGGGTCGCGGGGGGGGCTGGAGCCTATCCCAGCTGACTCGGGCGAAGGCAGGGGACACCCTAGACAGGTCGCCAGTCTGTCGCAGGGCCACACACAAAGACAAACAAGCACTCACACACTCACACCTACGGGCAATTTAGAATAGTCAATTAACCTCAGCATATTTTTGGACTGTGGGAGGAAGCCGGAGTACCCGGAGAAAACCCACGCATGCACAGGGAGAACATGCAAACTCCATGCAGAAAGATCCCAGGTCCGAGCTGGGACGTGAACCAGGGACCTTCTCGCTGCAAGGCGAAAGTGCTAACCACTACGCCACTGTGCAGCCCTTCTGACAAAGTCATTATTAATAATAACAGTGTAATGTTTTGGATTTTTATCTCAGACTTTCCTGTAGTTGCTCACTATGTCACTCCTCCCACTCACCAGAAGTCCTCAGGGTCTCCCTCTGTGGTCTTCCAGCCAGGTATCTCTATATTCGCCTGCCCAGGGTTTTGCCTCAACCCATACACTCCCCTTCAAAAATATTGGAACAGTGTCCAAATATTCTGATCTCAAAATTAATATTCGGATACCACCGTCACGGCCGAATATTCCGATATTTGGGTCCAGCCCTAATAATTCTTCTGTATATACAGATAGGAGTTTGCTGAATCCATATTTGATGAACATAAAGTTGTATGCAGTGAAATATAATGTGGTTTTGTGATATCTTACAGGTTCCACTTATCAGCAGGACTGGCAAATTAAATACAATTCAAGATTCTCCGTCCAAAGGCTCTGTAGTTGTGGTGAGTATGTCTACTGTAATTATAAATTGTTAACTTCAGGTGATTACATCTCATTTAGTAATTTCCAGATTGCATTTGTTTTTTATTGTCTATGTTCATTTTCTTTTTTCTCATGTTTCTCTTTAACCAGTGAATGTGGCTGTGTAAACTGTGCTTAGTGGCAAATGCAGGAAGATTGGCATTAGTAAACCACTATAAACTCAAGCATCCACACCTTGGGCGTACCAGCCGTTATCCATGTACGTTTTTAGAGTGCCCTTGCACATTTAAAACATGGAATGCGTTACATATTCATCACTCTCGGGATCATTCCACAAATGATAAAGCAGTAAAGATAGTGTCTATATTTAAGAGTCACATTTGCTCGCGTAAAAATTTGGGAAATGAAAGAGTACTTTGCTCACATAAATGCTCATTTAAAGAAAAACGAAAAAGTGACTTGCATGTTTGATGGTTGTGATTTTCATACAAGTGTTTATGGAACCTTTAGGTCTCACAAAAGTCGTAGACATGCATCTCATTCTTTGACTGATTTTAAACCAGGTATTGTGATAACAAATGCACCTCTGCCTTTTGAACTTTTACCCACTGATGGCCAGGAAGATGACTGTGTGGAGAGTGACACTGTAGAGTCAGCTGATCCCAAGGTCCTCTCAAGTGCAATTGAGAAACAACTTTCAGCAGCCTTACTCAAGTTGGAGTATCTTGTCCATGTGCCAGGTGCGACTATAGATGAGTTCTTATATGAGCTTAATTATTTAAGTTTGGCATCTGTGCCATTTTCAAAAGATATTATTGCTGATATCTTAAAGCAACTTAATTTTCAAGTTGAGGACTCAGTAGTTGCTAATATCACTTCTGCAATGTATACATCCATTCCAATATCAAAGGCTATTGAAAAGGGAGGGCCACTTTCTAGTTCATATCAGTGTAAAAAATACTACAGGGATTGCTTCAATGTTGTGGAACCTGTGACTTTTGTACCTGATGGTAAAAAGTTCAGAACGTTTCAATATGTCTCAATCTTAAAATCATTGCAGCAGGTCTTAAGTAGAAAAATTATTCTTGACAAACTCAAAGAAAGTCATATAGGAACAACAAAACTCGAAAGAGACCCATCGCATGAATACAGGTCATTAAAAGATGGTAGTCATCTCCAACAAAACAAGTTTTTGAATAATGATGAGTTAAGAATATCAATGTCTGTATGTTGATGATTTTGAAACTTGTAATCCCCTAGGCACCTCTAGAAAAAAGCACAAGCTTTGTGCTGTTTATTGGTTACTCTCAAACCTACCTCCAGGCTCTCATTCTTCTTTATCCTCCATTTATCTTGCTGTGCTTTGTAAGAGTGATGATGTCAAAAACTACGGTTTTGATAATGGTTTGGAACTTCTCTTAAAAGATCTAAAAACCTTAGAGGACCATGATATGTACGTTCTTCTGTTAGGTACGTCTGTAAAAGGTACAGTGCATAATGTTGTTGCCGATAATCTAGGAGCACACAGTATTGCTGGCTTCATTGATAGTTTTTCTGGAGATTACTTTTGTCATTTTTGCACAGCAAGAAGTTGTGAAGTTGTGAAATTAGTTCTCATTGTGTTGCATCTGGTATTTTTAGGTTGAGACAAAAGAAGAACATGCAGAACGTGCAAATAGCTGTTGAGAACGCATCACTTGGCTGTAAAACGAGAGTGTGTTTTCACCAAGAACCTGTCACACTTTAATGTTGTGATTGGATATCCCCCTGATGTTGCTTATGACATATTTGAGGGAATTGTGCCATTTGAATTGGCGTACTGCCTGAATTTTTTGATAGCAAAGGAATTTTTTACATTAGATGAGCTAAACAAAGCTATATTGTCATTCCCATTCAAATGGTCTGACAAGACTAACAATCCTTACGTTGTCCCTAAGAGTTTGTCCAGTCGGAAATCCATTGGAGGCAATGCCCATGAAAATTGGAGCTTGCTTAGGTTCCTCCCATTTTTAATTGGGTCTTCTGTTCCACAAAATGAGCCAGCATGGGTTGTGCTGCTGGATTTGAAAGACATAACTGAATTGGTTGTGGCCCCGGTGCATACTGATGAGTCCATGTCACACCTTGAAAGTAAGATAGTTGAACACAGACAGAGGTTCCAAGAGCTGTTTCCTACTGTGAGACTTTTGCCAAAGCACCACTTCCTCGAGCACTATCCTTGGTCGATTTATTGTTTTGGACCTTTATTGTCTGTCAGGCTGGCTGCTGCCAGGCCTAGTTAGTGCCC
Organism: Amphiprion clarkii; assembly: GCA_027123335.1. NCBI lineage: Eukaryota > Metazoa > Chordata > Actinopteri > Pomacentridae > Amphiprion > Amphiprion clarkii. Next base: position 10,356,860 of record CM049587.1, on the reverse strand, counting down.
TCCCCTCTCCTTCCTCTTCCCTTTTAAGGCAGCCCAGCAGTGCAGAGGAGGCAACAGGTGTTCCCCATCTGCCACAATTAGCCAGCTCATGGACAGGCAGCGTGCAACCAATCAAGCTTGATTCCTGCTGCATAAAACCAGAGACGACCCAGCTCTCACTGCCAGAGTGTAAAAGAAAGAAAAGAAAGAACACAGTCCTTCTGGACCCACCCGTTCCTGCCGTTTTGCCGTCAGCACTGGACCCTCCGAGCAAAGGAGACACTCACCTGAGCCGACTCCCTCCTTCTGGTGTCCTTCCCCACTCACCTGTTGCTGCTCCAAACCCTGGCTGCAACTGCTGTGAACCAGTTCTCAGCATTCCCAGTTTACTTCGTGAGTTTGCTGTCCAGTTATAGTTATAGCTCTCGTTAAGAGCACCGTATTTTGTGAAGCCTTCTGTCTTAGTCACCTTTTTCGTTACCCTCCTAAAGATAGCCTCGAGTTTAGTTGCTCTTAAGATTGACATTTCTCGCCTAGGTGTTACCTATCGCGAGTTGGTTATTATTTTGTCCTGTTAAAGTTCCGCCCAGCCCTTAGGTGCCGCTGTAAGGTCCAGAGCCCTTTGAGTTCTATTTCCGTTTGCTGTAGAAATCTTAATCTCCGCTTGTAGTGCTAAAAACCTTTTTGAAAATAAATCAGTGTTGCATTCAGATACCGTCTGTTCATTTCCTGCACCTGAGCTCCCAGTGAACCCCGTGACATTGTCTGTCTGGACAATGTGCTTTGAAGCCAAACATAAATATTTTAAGCAGATAGTGAAACATACTAGCTGCTTCAAAAATTTACCTTTGACTTTGGCATCAAAGCATCAGTTTATGATTGCTTTCCACATCAACTTGCCATCTTATGGGAAACCTTGCCTTGATGTACCATGTGTGTCCACAGTTCCAGTTGACTTATTGAAAGAAGAGGTGGCTCATGCAATTCATTTAAAGTATCCCAACAATGATGAAGTAAATCTTGCAAAAAATGCAACATTCTGGGGTATTGCCTACAGCAAGGGCATGATTAGTAGCACATGGATCGGCAGGTGGATTACCAGAGTTTGCTGAAATTATTCAGATGTGCATTATCGATCAGAGATGGTATATTGAAGACTACAGAGCCTTTGAGCTAATGTTGTCTCCTACAAGAGAAGTCAAGCTCTTAGCACTCAGTGAACTGACTGATGCCTATCCATTAGCTGACTACATGGTTGGATCCAGCCATATGGTAACTTTAAAAAGGCACATCCACATTAAAGGTTGGTTACTAAATGTACTAGCTTTGTTTATTCATAACGCATTTTGCGTGTTTTGTCTGTATGTCCAAAAAAGTTCTGTTATTTCCCCCCCACTGTATTCTATCAAAATTTTTACTAATATTTATTTGTTTACTTTTGATGATCCAATGCACAGTGCCTTTCGATCTTTCACTCTCTAAATTCTTGTGGCATGTTAGTCTGTCCTCTTTCTGTCTTTGGCCCTTTAAAGGTGCTGAGTGGTTAGTTTTACTGTCTAAATAATTTTCAACTACTGGAAAAAAAATCTAACTTTTATTCATCCTCTTGACAGATTGAAACCTGTCGTCATGGCGGCTCTTTTGAAAGTCATCCTTGGAGACAACAGTCAACGCTTGACTTTCCCAGGTGGACTTCCAACATCTGTCAGTGAACTTGTTGATACTGTGCAGAGACAGTGTGCTATCCAAACAAACTTCAGGCTTCAGTTCATGGATCCCCTATTTAACAATGAGTTCATGAACCTCACTTCAATGGATGACGTGACAGATCGTGGAACAGTCAGAGTAATCTATACGGCAGGCACCTCAACCCCGCAGCGCGTGGAGGTCCACATTTCTTCAGGAAGTGCTTGTAACAACAGTTTTCTGGAAGAAAGCTCATCGGTGTCCAGTGGTGGTGTTGATTCTGACATTCTGTCTTCACCGGAATCGGACGCATCCACCTCTTCAACCTCCAGGACATTTTGGCCTAGCACCTTCAATGTTCCACAGTTTGGCTTTGGTGCAGAGTTAAAACTTGAAAGAGGCAATGCAGCATTCAGAGAGAATGGCATAGTGCGTATCCCAGATCTTAAACTCAAGTCAAACATTTTAGAGGGTCTGATTGAAGAAATTGTCAAATACAAAGTTTGTGTCATAGACAGAGAGTTCAACATAGTTGGTGAGGCACTCATCTCAGAACACCCTTGTCTAACAGAGAGGGGCTCAGTGACAGGATATGCTGGTTGGAAGGCAAGCTTAAAGAATAAACTTTCAATTTATTGTACTCACTTGAGAAAGCTGGGATGTCCTGAGGTTTTAGTGAACTCTGTTAAGCACAAGCCTGAGGGCAAATCAGGTGCTGCCTCTGCCATCAAAAGACCAAGACGTTCAGAAGTGAACTAATGCCCCCCTTATCCCACTGGTGAATCAGATCAGAGTCTTGAGGGTCTGAGAGTGGAACTCCTGTCAGATGTGAAGAAGCGGAACAACAGGGAGGCAATGAGAAGGAAAATGGACCAGACCTTCGCACACAGCCCCAATCGCACAACAAAAAAAATTTATTCCAAGTCTTTGGTTTTGACTAGGGCTGCACAGTGGTGTAGTGGTTAGCACTTTCGCCTTGCAGCGAGAAGATCCCTTGTTCGCGTCCCAGCTTTCCCGGGATCTTTCTGCATGGAGTTTGCATGTTCTCCCTGTACATGCGTGGGTTTTCTCCGGGTACTCCGGCTTCCTCCCACAGTCCAAAAATATGCTGAGGTTAATTGATCATTCTAAATTGCCCGTAGGTGTGAATGTGAGAGTGATTGTTTGTCTCTGTATGTGGCCCTGTGACGGACGGGCGACCTGTCTAGGGTGTCCCCTGCCTTTGCCCGAGTCAGCTGGGATAGGCTTCCCCCCCGCGACCCTAGTGAGGATTAAGCGGTGTATAGATGATGGATGGATGGATGGATGGTTTTGACTAGTATGCCCTCAACATAACACTTCAAAGAACAAGACCAATTCTAGAAATCTGTTTGATTTTAATTTATTTTTTCTTTTAAAAAGAAAAAGAAAGAAACCTTTAAGCCAGCTGCAAAAAAGATATTCCTGACTTTTAAATGCAATGCGATGAAATTGAAAGGTTTTGGTTAGATTTATTTATTTTTTTAATAAAATGGTTCTCGCTCAGATTCATCCTATAGTTAGGTGGGTAAGTCTGCTTCAAGTTTAGGTTGACACAGGATTAACTTCATTCACATCTGGTTTTATAATGGAGCAGCAAACATGCTACATTGCTCTTGCATTAAAGTGATACCCCCTTCGATACCCCTGTTAATGCTCTACCTCTTACTTGTTAGATCTATATTCTTTTCAAACATGCATGACACTACATACCAGTGAAAATGATATCGGTGCTCTTAACGAGAGCTATTGCTACAACAGAACTACCAACTCACGAATACTATTGGAGATGCTCTGAAATGGTTCACAGCGGTGGCAGCCAAGGTTTGGAGCAACGTGCTTTGGGCCTGAGGGTGGATGGCGTGAAGCAGCGACAGGTGAGTAGGGAAGGACGCCAGGAGGAGGGAGTCGGCACAGGTGAGTGTTGCCTCATCACAGGAGCGATACCAGGATCTGGTGTTAATGGCAGAGTGGCGGGTGTAAAGCAGGAGCAGGTGGGTCCGGAACTGGAATAGGTTAACAGGTTTGTAGTGCAACAAGCAGAATGGCTGGTAAATCAGGCTGTGAACCATTACGAGCTGTGTCACGATCCGGCACTGAGGGATGGGTGGCGTCTGGTTATATTGCCAAATGGGTGAAGCTTGATTGGTTGCATTCCACCTGTTCTAACTAACAATGTTGCTGATACCAGTACCAAAACAAACTTGTGTTTTCTTTACCTAAACTTACCGTCACATGCCTCCAATCCAAAGATGTATCCTTTGCTCTGCATTTCTGCAGCTACCTTTTCCTACAATGCTACTGTCTTTAATACAGGAGATTAAAAGTCTGCAACCATTTGCTTCATTAAACAAATTAGAAGCAAGGCAGCTTTGTTTCTCCTTGGCTTTGCATCTACATCACACATTAAAATAGATTAATCACAGAGCAGAGAATATCTAAACATGATGTGCTAGGAAAAAGGAATCATCTCAGACTGTATGTCATGCACTTGTGAAGGTTTTGAGGCTGGTGCTCACTTTAGAAAAGAGGCAGGTGATGGCCCAGTAAGTGACAAGACGTAGTGGAGCTTAAGGATTGGATACACTAGCCTGTTGCATGAAGACTGCCGAGACTGAAAGGGGAGCACGCATTTTTCCTCACACAGCTAGCTTTCTAAACAACTATATTACAATGTTGAAGTGTTTTTAAAAATAGATGAAGAGAGATAAAGACTGAAAGAGTGATTCTAGAAATCAGTACTTACAATAGTTCATGTATTAAGCTGAATTTAAATCATTATTAGTTCATTCTTCTAAAAAAATCAAAGCAAATACTATAAAGCAGTCAGGACAAACATTATTTCTAATGTCTCCAGTTGCTTCATACACTAATTTGCGGTGAATTTGGAATGGACTTCAGTTGAATCGTCTGTGTGTGCTGTCGTTTTTTTACTACAGGTATGAACATGTTGCCACTGATTGGGAAACACCTGACGCCACAACTAAACAACTGAAAACGTTAAACCCGTTGTGCACCTTTTCACGTTTTCATAGTTTGAAGACATGTTTAATTCAGAAACCATAGCAACAGTGTGTTTCAGACTGAATGTGCTGCTGGAGTCCTCCTGGTGTCCTGCATCAGTGGCTCATCGCAGGACAGACCCTACCCCAAGTATGATTTTATTAGAGTCTGCATGTAATCAATAACTGACCATCAAATCAAGTAAATTCAGTACATTTCAAAAACATATTGTTTTTATCAACAACATTTATTAATACTTTTGAATTGTGGCCTAAATGGTATCAGGGTCATTCTCAAACACATTTGGAGCTCATTGGTGAGTCTGGAACCATATTTAGTTTTGATTATGTTCATAGTTCAGAAAGCTTCTTCCTGTCTGTGTCACTTTATTTATTTTTCTTTTTTGTCTGTCCTCTTCTCGTCTGTCCCTCACCTCTCAACCTTTGTCTGAACGCAGAGCTGCGATGTTTAGTGCCTGCAAAGTAGAGACTTCATTGGCTGAGTAGTGCCAGGTGGGATGGCTGATCTCATGCATAATTCGTGTGTTTCCTGAGCTGAAAACCAATGCCATAAACACTGGAAAAGCTGCGCCAGTAAAACTGAAGCGACCCATCAATTTAAAAATCTTGTTACAATTTATTGATTACAGGTCCGGGTCCATATCAGACGGCGTCTGGGTCCGGATCTGGACCACGGTCCGCCAGTTAGTGACCCGTTTTAGACATTTTCCCCATATTTAGTTTGCTCTCACCTCACTTATATAATCACACATCAGTTTTTCTACAGCATGTGGTTTTTCTTGTGATGGTAGGAGAAGGTATTACTTCTAATATTAATTGTGACTAAATCATTTAGATTTCTTAGTAATCCATTTATGTCAAAATTATCTGTTGCTTCACAAGCCTCACCATTTTTGAGATGCTTTTGCCCTGTCATCTGACCATAATGATTTGGTCTTTGTCAAAGCTGCTCAGCTCTTTACATCCCCCATTTCTCCCACCTCCAGCATGTTAAGTATGAGAACTGACTGTTCGTATACTGTCTAATTCACCAGTTAGTCACAACACTAAAACCACAGTTGAAGTAAATAACATTGATTATCTTGTTACAATGCAATTTTCTGATGGGAACCTTGGGTCCTGGCATTCATATGAATGTTCAACATTCAAGCTGATCTGCACATTGCCACTAGGAGGAGTTTGTGTGGCAGCTCAAACACAGACTGCAGTCCTGACTGCTCTCAGAAAACTCCTGGAGCTTGTTTTTTTTTTTTTTCAATTTTCAAATCTTTCTTCTTTCTCCAGTGTTGTCATTCAGTTTCGGGATTTAGTATACAGTTATACAGCCTACAGAGCCACAGACCTTCAAAAACTATGACAAATATGAATGTGCCACATTGTTCAACTTGGTGGCTTGTTCCTAAATATGAACACACATTGTAGATTTAGAGTCATTCCCACATACACCATCCTGCTGAGAGAAATATTCACTAGAGCACCAAATGTGGCTTAAACCACTGCTGGAAATTGTTGTGAAGAATAACACATTTTAGGGTCAATTTTGGAAGAGACAGGAAACTCACAATGAGCCAGAGCAAGTGTAGTATTACCACTCTGATGCATAAGGCTTTATATTTGTGTCCTCATGCATCTACAGGAACATTTCAGATGCTTTTACTCTACAGCGTTTTTACTGTCTCATGTTTTCTTCACCTGGCTGTATCCTCATCACTCACCACACCTTCTGGCTTCACGTTTCCCTCTTTCCATTCAATAACTACTCTATCAACATTTCATTGTTTCCTCCCTCTTAAACTGAGAGTTTGACATCCATTTCCTTTTGACTGCTCACGGCCTGGTCAGGTAGATGTCTCACAGTCCTCAGGTCCACGGCAGCTCTGATCTCTATCTATCTATCTATCTATCTATCTATCTATCTATCTATCTATCTATCTATCTATCTATCTATCTATCTATCTATCTATCTATCTATCTATCTATCTATCTATCTATCTATCTATCTATCTATCTATCTCTCTCTCTCTCTCTCTCTCTCTATATATATATATATATATATATATATATATATATATATATATATATATATACATATTTATGTACATATACAGTGTTTCCTCTATGATTTTTTTCAGCAGCGGCGGCAGACTCCCCGGGAGCTGTGGCAACGTAAACAAATGACACTTGACTGCAGATTTTCCTTGTACAACCTATTTATTCAATGGCCTGTTGAAAATGGCTTTTAAAGGCTGAATGTTAAAATAAAAAAATATATTTGAACAAGCTCATCTGAAAATTCAGTCAGCAGTTATTCACACATGGTGTGTAGATATTAGCTTAATGCTATCAATAGTTTACTCAAGTTAGCGACGCTGAGTTGGCACCAGGCCCAATTAACTGAAGCTACCGATATGTTATGTAACGTTAGCTGGACATCAATATTTTGCGAATATTTGTTTAACTTGTAAAATCTATCATGAGTTATTTTAAGCTAATAACTTTTCTCTGGTAAGTCGTTGCCCAATTTTCCACGACGACACTCCTCCGACTCTCTGACCATACAGTCTATCAGTCCATGTCTCTGACCTGCTGCCTGGGTGCTTGACGTGACGTCACTTTCAAGACCATGCTCTCGCCAATAATTAATGTATTAACCCAATGTATCAAAGAGTAGATACTGAGCAAGATAGTTATCTGTAAGTTACCTTAGTACTTGCGAGTACCCGACACAGTGCAAGATTGCTGTGAAGTTGGAGACATGCGGCAGTTGTATATTTGCGACGATTGAAAAATAAATAAATAAAAAAATGAATAAATTTAAAGGAACGGCGGCTGGGATTCAGCAGCAGCAAGCTGCCATTGCTGAATGAGTGTAGAGGAGGAAATACAGAGTAAAAGCAAAGTAGAACACCTTCACCCTTCAAGTTCTCCAAATCTTGATAGGAAGCACCACATTGCAGGTCATTAAGTAGGTGATTGTAGTAGAAAAGTATCTTTAACGGCTTCAACAGTGAGTAACGCTCAGGAACACACAGAAAAATAAAGCAGTACTTCTGAAATGTCAACCAGGAATACAGTTCCTTAGAAGGAGGAGGAGGTTGCAGGAGGTTCAGGTGGAAATGAACTCAGGAGCGCTGCATGCCTGATTGATTTTCACAGAGACCAAACTGAAGTTGAAAGCAATTGTAAGCTCTAAGTAGGTAAGGGGCAAAAGTGATATGGAGTGTAAATGAATCAAAGCCGTATACCCCGACTGGGTGGGATTAGTTTAGCTGGAAGCAGTCAAATAATATTGTTTTTATAGGGTAATTCAATTGACTTCAACTCAACATTATCAGGGATCACTACAAAGATCGTATGCTCCTGGCTGCAATAGTTACAGGAATAATAACTTCAGTTTTCTGAGTGATCCTAAACTCAAGTTTCCTTTCAGTTTTCAAAGCACAATCCAAATTAAAGTCACACAGTTTTGTGACTAACATTTAAACTCTTTTAACCTCTTTTGCATGTCCTGTGTCCTCTATAATCAGACTGAGAGAGCAGCACATTTTTATGTAAATTTCAGGTGTCAATGCACCAAGGCCAGAGAGAGTCATAGCATTTATCTTCAGAGGGGACAAGAAAAACATGAGGCTGCTCTGACAGCAAACACGATACATTTTAATTTTACATATAAGCTAGATATTGAACTTCCAGGACACTCACAGAAACCCAGAAGACAGCAGGAAGCAGATATGATTACAGGCTTGTCAGAAATGGACAATCAAGATATTTGTGGATGAGGAATAAGCTTGATTAGGTGTTTACTTCCAGTTTTAGATCTAAATATGGCAGCAGGAAAGAATTTCAGTGGATTTACAAATTGTTGACAGACAACAAACACACTGCTCAAAGTTTGAGTCTAACTCTGATTTGACAAAATTTACATCTTTCTCTGATAATATTTCTTCAAATTTACAACTAATCTGCAGTAGCAAAGTAATCTTGCTGGAAATATAAAGATCTCCAAACTAGACTTTTGATCAACACAATGCAGAAAGATTTATAATTTAACTATTTGAACTATTTTCAAATACTACTTTGAACTGTTCAGTGTATCTTCAGTGAATAAACATAATTTGTTTTCCTGCAGTCTCTGCTCCTGGCAACGGAAGGATGATTAGTGGTTGTGTTGACCATCAAGAACAAAGGAACAAGTTAGACAACATTATTGCAGAGCTACAAAGTCCACAGAGGGAGGAGATCTGGGTGGATGGATGGGTAAATAAAACATCAAACCAATGAGGTTTATTTTACAATGACCATGGTTATTTCCTTGCCTTTACCACATATTTGTTATTGTGACTTTAGCTTTAATCTTTTGCTAACCATATGTCTTGCCCTCTGTCTTTGGAGCAAGATAGTGGCAGGTTTTCCTTCCCTCTTTCCTCTTCCCTCTATCCATCTCACAGGTGAGCGTGTGTGCGTGAGCAGGAGGGCAGGTGCTTTCCATCCAACCAACCGTATTGGTGCGTGAGCAAGTGGGAGTAATCAAGACAACTAAGTTAGAGATGACATAGTTTGTCATTTAGTGTGGAGGACTTTGAAGGGTTGTGACTAGGGTGAGAAAATATTTGTGGTCTTGGTTGAATATCTGTCAACCTGAAACAAGAGCTTGGCAGCCAACACAAAGTTTAGATTTATCTCCCTGAGAAATGATGAATAGAAAGAAACTGAAAAATTTTCCAAGATGAAGGTTGAAGGTTCTTCAAAGATGCACTGCTACATTCAGTCCTGAAGTAGCTGCTGATGGCAAGATCACTGAACCAGACCATTTAGTTGGGTCTATAAAACTGCTAGTTGTTTTATAGGTTCTACTGTGGCTGTACCTGCTGAGGAACCCTCTTCATTAGGTGAGCTTTTCTTGCTAGTAGCCCCCCCCCCTTTTTAAATCCATTTCCAGACAGAAGGATAATTGTTCAGACTTCAAGCTGAGCAGTATATTCTGGCGTCTTCCTGTGTGATTGAGTAATTACATAGTAACTTTCAAGCATATTGTATTTTAAGTCAGTCCGAGAAGAAACTAGACTTCTCACATCATCTTGGCTCCATTTTTAGGTTTTAGGTTTGTCTGTGACAGGAGATTTTAGCTTTTCGCAGGTCTTTCATCCAGAGCAGGAGAGACAGGGTAAAAAACAACAAAGTCCATGTTGAGAGTAGGATGTAGTGGTGCAATGGATTAGACTCACATTCACTTGGGGGATTTGGGTTTGAGTTCTGGGTGATGCCTCAAATAGGCTGAGTTTGACTAGTGGTCGTCTAGTGGGAGGTGCTTAGAACAGAGAGGGGAGATATACAGGAGAAGAGTTGTATATTTTTAAATTTTGCACCTTTGAGCCAGACTATAGGTGAAGTAAAGCATCCTATTGAGTGCAAAAAACATGCAAAAAGCTCAAGAATGGGATGTTGCTCACACTGTCATGCACACCTAAAAACTGTTTACTTAAATATTATCTAAGATTATTAAGTATTCAGACTTTCATCCTACAATAAAAACACCGTTTTCTTTTCATTAATGTTGCAAGACAGTTAAAAAAGAAAAGAAATATTCACGGCAAGCACAAACATATTCAATAACAGAAATAATGATTACAACTATTTAAAACATATGGAATAATCACCAAAAAAAAGCAAATTTTCTCCTGGAATGGCCCCCCAGAGCCTGACCATAATGCAATGTTTGAGCATATACCAGACAGCACATGGGATGTAAGACGCAATGTAATGCTCTATGTTGCTAAAGTTACTGTCTCCAAACTTTGTTATATGATGTTGTCAATCCAGCACCACCAGAAGGTGGCACAGCAATTTTCAGCCACAAGCCTTTGCAAAATGGTGGTTGTAAAGTGTTTAATGAACTGATCTCCTTGTAGTTGAAGTGATAAACTACTGTAGCTGGTCAGCGAACTGCTAATGTGTTAGCCATAATTTGTGAGTCACAGTATTCCCTAATGGAAGTTTATTTGAGGATATTTGAACTATTGACTCCTCATTATCACCTCTTTTCTAACAATTTTGAGCCTGGCTCAGAATTGTGTTTATGTGGCTTCCATTTGAGCCATAGACTTGGGACAAAGCTACTTCTTTGTTCCCATTCATCACTCATTGGCAAATACAGTATGTTCACAAAAAGGGTGTTTTCTGTAAGTATCATCTGTAAAAGTCACTTGTTAAACATGGGTCTTGTAACAGTCAAGATTTTCTGGAAGATTAGAAGTGTTTGAGGATAATTTAGACTTAAAAGCCATACAAGGTCTACAGTAAGGCTGGTGAATTTCATCTTTCTCGTGATTATTTTCAAAAATGTACCATTTGTTTAGACTGATTACCTACCTGCCTTGGAAGGTACTGTACTTGTTGCAGCTGAAAGCTTGGTGTACTTTGCCACATTTTTTGGCCTCCACTTCGCAACTTCATAGTCTATTCATGCAAGTAATGACCAACCTCACATGAGCTCTTTTTGTGATGGACATGTTTGCTTTACGTTTAGGTTTGATAGTCTTTGCAAAGACCAAATTCCAGTTCCAGCATCTTTAGCTCTGTTTTAAATACCAAAGCCAGTGTATTTTATTCATTTTTTTTCCAGGTACAGGATGTCAAGAGGCTCTTGGGAGGTTCACCAAAATGTGTAAATGCACTCCCCAATTTGAAATGGCCATGTTTCTTTCTGTCAGTCACACACATAAAAACACATCTGGCAGACAAGACAGCTTAGCTCCCCAGCAGAGGCCTAGTATAATCCTACAGACATGTGGTGTGTTTGCACAAACTTTTGTGTGTGTGTGTGTGTGTGTGTGTGTGTGTGTGTGTGTGTGTGTGTGTGTGTGTGTGTGTGTGCGCGTGTGTGTGTGGCCCTAAAAAAACAGACCCATTAGTCAACCCGTAACTAATTGTGGCTTACTGTTTGATGTCCTTTGTCTGGCTCTGAGGTGCCTCTTTTGAAGTGTAGACTATGACAGTTCAGTGTGTGCATGCGTGTGTGTGTGTGTGTGTGTGTGTGTGTGTGTGTGTGTGTGTGTGTGTGTGTGTGTGTGTGTGTGTGTGTGTCATAGAGAGAGATCCATATGTGTGATTAACACTGCAGCTCTGTGGGGAGAGATAACTGCTGCCAGCTGATCACCCAGAGGACGTCAGCTTTGTGTATTTAACTTTTGTGTGTGTATTCTTGTCCCTGCAAATATGTATGCACACTTTTGTCTATGTGTGCATTGGTGTCTTTGTCTGTGTGATAATCTGTATGATTCGCTCACTGGGACGTCTTGGTATCCATCTCTTTAATTTAGTGTAAACTCAGTCTTTAGCTGGCTCACATTCATCTAGATGAAATTTCATCATTTAGTCAAAGAGCAGCAGAAGAAAGTGTTTCTTCCTGCTGTTCTATCCCTCTGAGTCATGCATTGCCTAAATATGGAGAGCAAATAAAGGCTTTCATTCCCCAATTATGGTGAACGGTTGCAGTTTTTTTCACTTCAAACTTTACTGATAAGAGCAGCATGTGGACTATGATATATCTGTGTGTGCAATATTGATTTGAGACAGACCATTCAGCATTGTCAGAGAACAAGTTCTGTGGTGTGTTTGAGTAGGTAAGATAGATTGTGGTTTATGTTTCTCTTTTTCCTGTTGCCAGGTTACGCCCGGTGGTGTGGCCAGGTGGACCTGTGGCTCCTTACAATCAGCAGGGATGGTTAAATGATGAGCCAACCTGATCGTCGTGGCCAGTGGGTCAGATCAGCTGCCAGAGTGTTGTGTTGGTGTTGATGTTTCGCCTTCTGTTTAAGGCCAAATGTCTAATGGTTAAAGGGCTGTGTGATAGGGTGACCAGCTTTGTATTCATGAAGCCTGCTTTGTGTTGGAATCTTTTCGTTGTGGTAAATTTTTATTTATTTATTTTTTTGAGGTCACACAATCAGTTTTCCTGCCTCTATATCTGTTCCTTATTTCTATTTTGTTACTCCCCTATCCCCTAATTCTCGGTGATGTAACAACAAGCCTTTGGCTCATATTGACCTCTTGAGCTGTGATTTGTTGTAAATAATTTTTAAATCAACTATTGCTTTCTTTCAGCTTCTTTATTGTTCATATGATGAGGCTAAGAAGAATGCACATCACAGCAGAATACATTTATTTAGGCCTGAGGTTTCCCTTTTCCCCTTTGACATAGCAGTTTGACAAACAGTTTGCAACATTAGGTCCTATAACCTGGGGCCAGGTGAAACAAAATTAACAACTAATACTCTGAAAAACCAAAAATACTGAATGTATACCTCTTCATTTAGTCAGATTTTTTAAAACCCTAAATATGCAAAAGTTTATTTTATTCTTGATTTTTTTTTCAATCCTAATCATTCTCAAACAGCATATATGGATTAGACTGATTTACTCCCCCTGCACCCCTGCAGTTAATCATAAATGACGCATAAAGGTGCTCTCTGTGTCATTCAGAATGATCGGATGTTGCCAGAGCAGACCAGACATCCCAGACAAATACAAATGGGTGTGTCTGCCACACCTCACCCTTCTCTTTGTGTTTCATTTATAACCAGAAAGGTCGTATACACAAGAGTCACCAAAGACAAACAAAAAATCCTCAAACAAACAAAAAGCAGCACCAACATTAGCTCATGCTAACTTTGTGAAACCAGTGCCTTGTTTATTTAAGACCTATCAAAGAAAGGAAATGGAATGAATTCAATTTTAACGAAGAGGCCTGCATATCTTTAATCATCAATACATGAGCCCTTCACCCAGACTGAAGCAGTATTTTCCAGTAGAAAATAGCTTTTCCAAAAACATCCTCCAAGGTGTTTTGTTGGCATCTTCACTGTGCCAACAATCATTCATATTGAAATAAAATACAAGGCTGCATTCACTTCATGCAGGGCTCAATTTGACCTGAACACAGACTAAAAGCAAAGGTCTTTTGAGTGAACAGACCATAATGGTTTAAAGTGATCTTCTGTATTGAAATGTATTAGTTTGTTTTCCCATCCATCCATCATCCATCCATCCATCCATCCATCCATCCATCCATCCATCCATCCATCCATCCATCCATCCATCCATCCATCCATCCATCCATCCATCCATCCCAACCTCCTCTCAGACTTCACAACTCTACAAGAACATGATCTACCTTCCTCTTTTGCTCCCATCATATTTCATGCAGTCACTAGAAATAATGAGTCTGTTGTGTTTCTTCAGAGGACAATCTCAGTAAGAGTTAGGCTATAAAAATGCATGGCTTAAGTTATTGCATGGTCAGAGTAGGTGATTTAAACACCTCATTAAGGTTTGGGTAAGATTGTAGCTACAGTTACAAGCACATTAATTTTATTTGTGGGTCTGTGATGGGAAGCAATCTCCAACCTGTCTACCAACATAGAGGATACTCTACCTCCTTCATTAGCATTTGACATGAAGCATGTGTGAAGGGATTATGGACGCAATCCTTTTTTACCACATTTTTATGAGGCCATTGAAACCAATGAACCATCTTAAATAGGCAAAGAAAAAACACTTTCCTCTGGAGAAGCTTGTCCTTTAATCCACTACAACAGGTTTACAGTGGGTCATCTCGGATCTGGATTCATAAATAATGTTTCAGACACAGGGGAGAATGTCAGCAACTTCTTGCTGTCTCACAAGCAGTACAAGTAAAAGTTCTGTTTTTTCTTTTTGAATGTGGGCTTATTGGCTTGGTCCTCAAGCCTTGACATTTGATGCCACAGGGACGGGTGGGAGTTGTGTGGGGCAGAAATTGCCTACGGGACCTCTGGGGGAAATGAATGAGATGAATGGCAATGCTGCTAAATATCAAGTTTGTTTTGATCGATATATGTATGCATGTTTGTCTGTGGGTGTTTGACAGAGATGCGCAGCAGACAGATGGGTGTTTGTCCGGTGTCAGGACAGACACGATGAGCATATATCTCTCTCTGTTACTGTGCTCTAATAATAACATAATGTCAACAGATGTGTCAGAAGTATTACAAAATACACTAAACTGAGGCTTGAAGTGCTATTTATTTTTCTTTGTATAATTACATTCAATATGCCAAGCCAAGATAGCAAAGAAACAATCTTACATGTATTGGGTACCCCCTGATGAATTGCCACCTTATCGCGATGGAGGGGTTTGAGTGTCCCTGTGATCCTGGGAGCTATGTTATCCGGGGCAACAGCCCCTGGTAGGGTCTCCCAAGGAAAATTGGTCCTGGAGAGGGACCAGACAAAGAACGATTCAGAAAACCCTGATGACAACGTTCAAAAGGAAAGTCGCCACCTCGCCTGGACCAGGGAAACTGGGGCCTCTTCCTGGAGGGGGGGGGGCCTTGGGGCCCCATGGGACTTGGTTGGGCACAGCCCAAAAAGTATAACACGGGGTCACCACCCGGTGGGCCCACCACCCACTAGGCGGGAAATCGGGGTCAGGTACTATGCCAACCAGGCAGTAGGCAGGAGCAGGCATCTAGGCGCACCGCCCCCTGGTGGCATAGACTAGCCTTGGGGACGTGGAACGTCACCTCACTGGCAGGGAAGGAACTCGAGCTGGTGCGGGAGGTGGACTGATACCGGCTAGATTTAGTTGGGCTTGCCTCCACGTACAGCAAGAGTTCTAGAACCAGAATCCTGGAGAGGGGTTGGATTCCCTCTTTTTCTGGAGTTGCCCAGGGTGAGAGGCGCCGGGCAGGTGTGGGGATACTCATGAGCCCCCGGCTGACCGGCGCTTTGTTGGAGTTCTCTCTGCAGAACGAGAGGGTCGCCTCTCTGCGACTTCGTATTGCAGAGGGGAAAACTCTGACTGTTGTTTGTGCTTATGCACCGAACAGCAGTTCGGAGTATTCGGCCTTCTTGGAGTGTCTGGGTGGTGTCCTGGAAGGAGTACCACTTGGGGACTCCATAGTTCTCCGGGAGGACTTAAACGCTCACGTGGGCAATGATGGAGAAGCCTGGAGGGGAGTGATTGGGAGGAATGGCCTGCCCGATCTGAACCCAACGGATGTTCTGTTATTGGACTTCTGTGGACTTCTCATAGACTGGCCATAACAAACACCATGTTCGAGCATAAGGTTGCTCATAAGTGTACCTGGTACCAGAGCACCTTAGGTCAAAGGTCGATGATCGACTTCATAGTCGTATAATCAGACCTGCAGCTCTATGTCTTGGACACTCAAGTGAAGAGAGGTACAGAGCTGTCAACTGATCACCACCTGGTGGTGAGTTGGATCCGATGGCGGGGAAGGCTACCGGACAAACCTTGGTAAACCTGTCTTGGCTGACACGTCTTTACAATGTCGCGTAGACATCGGGTACGGTACCTGTGGAGTGGCAGACCGGGGTGGGGGTCCCCATTTTCAAAAAGGGGGACCACAGAGTGTGTTCCAACTACCGGGGTATCACACTTCTCAGCCTCCCCGGGAAAGTTTGCTATTGAAGGGAGGATCCAACTGATTGTCAAACCTTGGATTCAGGAGGAGCAATGTGTATTCCATCCTGGTCATGGAACAGTGGATCAGCTCTTTAGTCTTGCGAAGCTGCTGAGGGGGTCACGGGAGTTCGACCTGCCAGTGCACATGTGTTTTGTGGATCTGGAGAAGGCCCTGAGGGGTTCTGTGGGAGGCACTGCGGGAGTATGGGGCACCAGGCTCGCTGATACGAGCCATTCAGTCCCTGTACAACCAAAGTGAGAGCTGTGTCCGCATACTCGGCACAAAGTCAGACATGTTTCCAGTGGGTGTTGGACTCCGCCAGGGCTGTCCCTTGTCTCCGATCCTGTTCTTGGTGTTCATGGATGGGATCTCAAGGCACAGCCGGGGTGAGGAGGGTGTCTGGTTTGGGGACCTCAGGATCGTGGTTCTGTTGGCTTCCTCACATCATGACCTTCAGCACGCACTGGAGCGGTTTGCAGCCGAGTGTGAAGCAGCGGAGATGCGGATCAGCACCTCCAAGTCCGAGGCCATGGTTATCTGCCGAAAACTGGTAGATTGCTCCCTCTGGGTTGGGGTGGAATTGCTCCCCCAAGCGGAGTTCAAGTATCTTGGGATCTTGTTCACAAGTGATGGGAAAATGGAGCGTGAGATGGACAGGTGGATTGGTGTGGCATCAGCAGTAATGCGGGCATTATACCGAACTGTCGTGGTGAAGAGGGAGCTGAGCCATAAGATTAAGCTCTCAATTTGCTAGTCCATCTACATTCTAACCCTCACCTATGGTCATGAGCTCTGGGTAGTGACCGAAAGTACAAGATTGCGGATACAAGCGGCTGAAATGAGCTTCCTCTGCAGGGTGGCTGGGCTCAGCCTTAGAGATAGGGTGAGAAGCTTAGACATCCGAAGGGAGCTCCTGGCCATCTGATTCGGATGCCTCTGGGGAGGCTTCTTCTGGAGGTTTTCTGAACATGTCTGCCTGGGAGGAGATCCTGGGGCAGACCCAGAACACGCTGGAGGGATTATATATCTCGTCTGGCCTGGGAACACCTCGGGATCCCCCAGGAAGAGCTGGAAAGCTTCGCTGGGGGGAGGGATGTCTGGAATGACCTGCTTCGTCTGCTGCCTCAGCAACCCGGCCCCAGATAAGTGGAAGACGATGGATGGATGGATGGATGGATGGATGGATGGATGGATGGATGGATGGATGGATTGATGGATTGGGTATTAGAGTTCCACTGTTGTTGAAAAGCTCCTGTCAGTGTGTCTCTGTGACTGCTGGGTGACATTCTCCTCAAAAAGACATTCACACTACAGTTTGTGTTCATGTTTATGGTTCTGCTACCTTAAACACTTAAGTTATCTAATAAGAATTCTAGCCTATTAATATAAAGGAAAAAATGGAGATTTGTTTAAACCAGGGGATATGAAGTTAAGAACTACTGACAGAGTATATATGTCACAAGGTATTACAGGATGAAATACCACATTGTAGCTTATTCCCACCACCAGGATCATGCAACGTAACAGACAACAAATTTTAGACTTTGTCACTGATACATCAGCTGAATAATTTCTTGAGCCTTGTTTCTGCCAAAAGTGGAACTTTCAGAACCAACAATTAATGTCTGTTTCAAAAACTAAATAGAAAAAAAAAAAGAAAAAAGATGACCACATTAAAGAAATTTTATGGCTGATTTTGCTACTGTGGTTCTGCATCTCAAACTTATGTGTGACTTTGCCATCAGTGTAGTTACTGCCAAGGCATAACGAACAAAAATGTAATTATTGATCAAAATTTAAACTGATCGTTTAGTACGCCATATGAGACTAAGGAGACTGGTTCAAAAACTCTGTTTTACCTGCAATAAAATGAACTGCTTTAAGCTGTGACATTACAGCTTCTGTGTCAATTGACCAGCTACATCATTCTCTGCTGCTTGGTTAAGGCAAAATGAACTGCGGTTCCAAACAGAATAGTATCACCATTGACATGATGACAGACTGACTAACGATGTGAAAAGTACAGTTCAGCCTGGTAATCAGGTTATTCCATGCCTCATTAGAAAGTATACAAAGAACAGAAGAAACAGAACTGCCAGTAGACAGCTAGTCAGCAAACTCCACTCCACATAGACCATGTATCTCCTGGTTAAATACAGCTTCACTTCTGATGTATTAATGATGCAACTTTAATTGGATGTGTAATTGGTTGCCATGAATATCAAACAGATAATCAGCTGTTTCTAAATAGCCCTCAGAATGAACTTATGAGTCATGCAATTCACAACAACAACAACAACAAAACATTTTAGTTAATATTCACCTGCTTCTTCATCTTCTTGGATTTCACCTACCAGGTTAAAAACAACCTTCTGCAATAGAATTTCATCTGAACAAGAAGAACAAAGGCTTTCTGGAGATTTCATTTTTTCTGGGAAACATGCCAATAAAGATATGCTTCTTATTTTAGAAGTCCACAGTGACTGTGGTTGCTCATAAATTCAAGTCCATTATCTGTTAATTATATCATTATCTTGAGATAGCAACTGAGGATTATATGGTGCTCATTTTTAAACCTCTCATCCTGAGGTAATGATTGAATTTAAATGTCTTCCCATATCAAGCTTTTTGTTTCCTGTGGTCTTGACTTTGTCTTCACATGAAAAATTACTTTCAGTTTCAAAAAGACTCAAAGTTCATTGCTGTTTTGATGTTTCAAATCTGCCCTTTGAGATGAGATATAGTCTATTTTAATAAAATGACATCTGCTCCAAAAACACAATACACAGCACAAAACAAACACCAGAGTCCTTGGGTGCCAAACGATGAAAGAGAATATTTTTCATGGATTGTAGTCATGGGGCTGTAGTCTTCTCACACTGCAGAGAGGCTGGGCAGTGAAAAGGTGATTTGATTAGGCTATTTTCACAATAAAAAACAACAAACTGATAAGGAATCCTGTTCCTGTGTGCCCTCCTATGGATCTATTTTCTTTTCTAATGCTGTCCATGCTCAAAGTCATACAGAGAAATAAAGAAGAGTTTGAAACATTCAGCTGATTGAAAATCCTTTGAAGTGGAAGAGCTTTCTAGGCAAGTGTAGTATGCCTGATTGATTTTCACAAACTGAGGTTGCGAGCAATTAAGGCTATAAATGTGGATGGTAATAAGCCTGAGTAACGAGGAGTGTTAAAGAATCACAGGTTACTTCTGCCTGGGTGAGCGGGATTAGTGATGCTGCAAGATGCCAGTTCCACAATTGCAATTTAGTTCACTGAGACTAACCTGTGGTTATTACAGGGCCATATTTCAAGATCAGCATTTATTGTACTAAAGCAGCAAATACAAAAAAAAAAAAAAAAAAAAGTGCTTATGTTAATTCAGTACCACAGTGGATATATTTGTGTTTACTATGATACAGCAGGAATGTGAGTTAATGTTTTCAAAAATCTCTAATTTAATATTATTATATATTTTAAAAAACTGTAAAGGTTTTAAACACCTTTAAAGTCAGAACTGATGCAACACTTCATCACTCTGCTTCTTGGTCCAGCAGTCCCTTCAGAGCCTACATGAAATTCATTGTCCTGTGTTGCTGCAGAGTATTAGAATAGCCAATGAACTCTTGCAGCAGAGGAATCTCTTGGTCCTCCATTCCTGGGACGTTACTCAGAACCACTGTTTGATGGCTGTTGTGATTGAACTTGAAGAAACTTTCAAAGTTTGAAAAATGTTCTGGTCTTACTGACCTCCATGTCTTTAAGGAATGATGGACTGTTGTTTCTCCTTGCTTAGCCAAGTGGTTTTTGCTATAATATAGATCAAGTGTAGTAGTTGAATAGGGCTATTAACTATGTACCAACAAAACATCTGCACTACACAATTGATGGTGTCAAACACATTAAGATGGAAAGAATTCCACCAGTTACCTTCTAACAAGACTCACCTGTTAACTGAAAACCATTTCAGGCACTACTGGAGGGTGACAAGGGTGTGGATTTTAAGTCTTGTCCCACCCACCCTGCACCCACAAAATATTCCTGTCCCATCAAAATTCCATGACAGAACAATAAACTAAATCTATTCTGTCACTTCCAGTTCTTCTCTTCTGTTTGATTAGTACTGGGGGCTAACCCTAACCCTAACCCTTGATATGACTCTGGTTGTATCTTTGACCACTACTCTTGACAGAATTAGTGCAGTTCAATTAAATGTGTTGGCTTTCTGACACAGATTTGTTTTTTCATCAAGTCCACAGGTTCTTGAGGGGTTTAAGTCAGGACTTCAGGGAGACCAGTTAAAAACATTAATTCTAGCCTTATTCAGCCATTTCTTTACCATTTCTGATGTGCGTTTGGGGTCATTGTCTTGTTGGAACAACCAGCTATCTCCAAGACCCAACCTTCTTCTTCATTATTCCATTTACTTTGTGTAAAGCACCAGTTCCACTGGCAGCAAAACTACCCTAAAGCATAATACTGCCACCACCAGCTTGACAGTAAGTTTGGTGTTCTTGGGGTTAAAGGCCTCACCTTCTTTCCTCCAAACATTTCTCGTCATTGTGGCAAAATACCTCAGTTTATGTTTCATCTGAATACAGAACTTTCCTCCAACAGCAAACTTCAGTTAAACATTAAGGTGCGACTCCTGAAAGAAAGGCAGCCTCTCACCTCATAGCGATGTAAAACACACTTGACTGTGGATACTAGCATCTGTGTTCCAGCAGCTTCTAATTCATTGCAGACCTGCTTTTTGGTGATTCTGGGTTGACTATTGATCATCCTGACCAACCATCTCTCAGTATCAGTTTTCTTCCTGATTGTGGCAGTGACACAACTGTGCTATGTACTTTATACTTACAAACATTTGTTTGCACAGATATGTTAGGATGACCATTTTGTGGTTGGATAAAACAGGAGGCTTGAGGTGAGATAAGATGCAGGTCAACCTGGCGTTTATTCACCAACATTCACATTAAAAGAACACAAACAGCAAAGGTGGTTGACTGGTGTGTTGTGGCGCCTGAAGAAATTTCTTCTCATCCTCTCCTCACCTACACAATGGTTCCTCCCGGAACCTTTAAAAAGATGTTCCAGCCCATGGGGCTCTTTTGGCTGGAACACCTGTGGTGACAAAAGAGAGGTGAGTCATGTCACACTTTTCAATTTATACATTCTTAAAACAATGCTCCATACCCACTTCAACAGGCATTCAGTTATAAATTAAGTCCAATCACTTAATCATTGTACTAAAACTGTTATTTTCTGTCTTGTAGGCCTCACCAGGGTTTTCACCCAATGTTGCAAGGAGAAGCCATCAAACAGCACATGGCTGCACATGGCAGCACATGCCAGCCTCAAAACCACACTCATTAAATCCATAAGAAACAGTCATTGTTTTGTGTCTTATTGTATCGTGAATGTGAACTCCATATAGGTAATGAAGCTGACCTTCACGTACTTTAGCAATGGCAAAATATTTATGCCTGTTGAGGAGAATGAGGAGAGCAAAATAATTAATAAAAATATCAGTTTATATACCATGATTAACAAATTTATTTGACCACCATCCAGTGTAAGGTGTTTGCCATCACTGCCCTAAATTAACAGTACTACTGATTACCAAAATATTTTTTATGTTTCTGTAGTGGTTAATCCACCAGTATGTGCAAGCTTCTTAATCAAAATTATATCTTTAATGCTAAAATATAATTATTGTTGTTATCCATCAGTTTTCAAATTTACTGTTCTACAAAAAAGCAGAAAAAAATAGAAAAGTGCATTATTATTTTTTGACTAAATAATTACAGTTATTTACTTCTATTGCTGAACAGAAAAATTGGTTATAGTGGTTGTATATTATTCTTGATTAATTTCTGACCTCTCAGAGAATTCCAGTGTGCTGGCTCAAATTTGGGTCTAAAAATGTGAATTCAGTAAGATATTCCTCACTCCTGTTCAAAATGGTGAAGCATAAGGAACTCACTGAGAAAGATGGAGTGCGAATTAAAGCACTTCATGATGCTGGATAGTCTTTGAGACAACTGCACGTCTAGTGGGCATCTAATAGACGTCTAGGAGATACAGGTACAACACACTTAAGCAGTCCTCTCCTGACGGCCAGCAAAAGGTGAGCAGTCCAATAGGCCACAAGGTTCAACAAGCAGCTACGGCTGGGTCATACAGGATACAAAGGAGGGGGGTCCGGATCCACCGGCAGATCGGCAGAAGTCCTCTCAGGACTGCAGGGGCAGGAAAGCTGCTGTGGTGGCTTGACAGAACTGGACAGTACTGGACAGTGTGGTCGCAGAACTCAGCAAAGTTGACGCTATGATCTGGCAGAGACTGGAGGGACAGGCTGGGCTTTTTCTAAAGCCAATGGGTCATGAAGTGCAGCTGAGCTCCCTCTGCAGCTGAATCCAATGCGATGGGATCACCAGTCTGGCCAGGTGTATAGCGAAGAGGGGGAGGAACTGAGAGGGAGAGCAGCAGAGGAGAAGAGAGAGCGAGAGGAGAGAGAAGCAAGAAGAGAGGAGAGAAGAAGGGAGAGTGAAAGCAAAAGAGGGAGAAGAAGAGAGAGAAAAAGGCAGGAAGGGCGGCCAGGCAGAGACTCTGACATTAAAGATACTAACAGTGGATCCAGAAGTGATTTTTGAAGAAGTTGGTTTAGGAAGCTGCCAGATCTTCATTGGCCCCTGGCAGACTGAGACCCAACAGAATTCACTTATTACTGTTTTAACGGCAGGGCTTATTTAACATGCTGCACGCATCTGCAGCATGAAAAACTGTAGCTCCTTAGGGAAACTGTTTTCTTTGCCAACCAAAACACAGAAACTGTTTGTGAAAGTGTCTTTTTAACTAACCATACAATAGACCAGTGTAACCATGGTAACACAACAGGAATGGCTGTACACTCAAAATGGTGAGAAGGCATAAAAATTAAGTTGAAGACTAAAACTAACATCAAATGGATAAATTTTTACTAAAAGTAAACCCATTTTGATCAAAATTCTAAATCTAAAACACAATCAGATGACAAAATGAGATTGTCTCACACAAAGTATAACTCTCTAAAGGAGGTTGAGGGCTTCCAAATAATGTGCTTCTCTCAGTGTTGAACACTAAACTGACTGACTCACTGGGTAACTTGTTGTCTGACTCTGTTGCTGTCAATGATAAACAGAAGCAGAGCTACAGCAACAACTGTGCATACAGCTGATGTACATGTGACACCGTTTTATGTCCTTTCCCTTCTGTCTTTGATCATTTGCATCTTTGTCTACACAGCTAAAACACAACCCTAACTTGCAGAATGCCAGGTGTGGGAGCATTTTTCTACGAATAGCAGATTGACAGACTGGTGACCAGCTGCATCAGTCTGTTGG